>JAAGNO010003620.1:6871-19889 GCA_033439905.1 Ceryle rudis | reverse complement strand
GACACAATAATCCAGATGTGGTCTCATTAGGGGAGAGTAGAGAGGAAGGAGAACCTCCCTCAGCCTGCTGCACACCCTCTTTATGCAGCCCAGGATACCATTGGCCTTCCTGACCACAAGGACACATGGCTGTTCCATGGATAACTTATTGTCCACCAGAACTCCAAGGTCCTTCTCTATGGAGCTGCCTTCCAGCAGGTTAACACCTAACCTGTACTGGTGCAGGGAGTTATTCCTCCCCAGGAAGGAGGAATACACTTACCCTTGTTGAACTTCATTAGGTTCCCCTTTTCCAAGCTCTCCAGTCTGTCCAGGTCATGGTCAAACCATGCTTATTTCACCAGAATAGTCACAGAGCATCAGAAGAGGATATAGTCAGAAAAGCAAGGTTTATTAACTAAATTTAAATTTTCCAGTGTTGAAAACTTTGGAAATACAAAAAGTGACTGTCTCTTAAAACTGACCATGATTACAAATGATGTAAATTTGTACCTATCAGTAAAAATTAGTTGTATTAATATATCTGCATGGATTTTTCTATTACGGATTCATAATGTAATAATAAAGAGGAAACCATTATTCTGCTATAACAATGAAGAAAATAAAAGGCCAGTTTAAATTCTAAATATGTGGTTAAATCTTAAAAAACCTTTCAGTGGATCAAACAGTAAGGCTTTTTTTTTTTTTTTTTTTTTTTCTGGTTCAGTATTGTAACTGAAGGAATAGTGCTTTGTGATATGATCCCTGCCATAGAGTTCACCTGAGGCCTCTGAAGAGGTTTTTGACTAAAGTCACCAATTCAGCTGCTGCATCTAAATCTGACAGAGGAAATGAATGATGAATTTCAGTTGCTGTAGCTCATTGTCTGCCATATTAGTACACTGAAATGTTGATTGGTCTTAACATACGAACATCTGAACAGCATCCTTGCTACAAATAGAGCTCCCTTGGGCAGAAAGACAGGGTGGACAACTTGCATGAACAACCAAAGATGGTGATACGCACAGTCTGGATGCTTTCCAAGCATGTGATGGCACTATGAGGAAGGTAGAAAATTCTTTCAGACTAGCATATGCTCATGGCTCTGCAAAGTCACACATTTATCCCTGAATTTTTCATATACTTCTGTCACTTGGCAGTACAGACATCTTATGCTCCAACCTACGTTTTCTGCTATCTATATGGATTGGAAACTGATTCTTCACCTTCCTTTCTCCCTTAGAAATTCCTAATTTTCAGGATGGGAGGAGATATCTACTCCCCATTTACCCTTGTTCCTTGGCCATCATCAAGGACACACAAAAAAACCCCTAATGATCTCAAGTACTTTCAAGGAGCAACTAAAGGTCAGCCTGGTACAAACTGTCTTTCTTCCAGACACATCCTATTTACTGATAAAAGGGATGCTTCTTTTGGTTTCTCAGTAGTCCAGTGAAGAACGTAAGCCTGAGGTGAGGGCTGCTGGAGCAGAGAGAAGCAAAATGGAAAAGAGAGAGAAAAAATAAAAGATTGTAAACTTTCATGAATGAATGTCAGTACTCACATCTAAATATCAGCCCATTCTATCACTGTCATTAAATGTTGGTCTGTTGCTACCAAAGAAATTACTTACCTGTCTGTGCTACAGTATTTCTCACTGAAATGTGAACAATAATTAGAAATGAGCCAGAAATTACAACTCACAGTACCTAAGCACATACTTAAAATGATTTGCAGAGAAAAATTATCTTTCTGCCCACACATGACAAGTAAGCCAGAGAATTAACCAGGATGATAAAATTACAAGTATTCATTTCCACGCCCACCCTGCTTAATCTTCTATAAGAGAAAAACAATGAAAAAGTTCAGGGGGTTCCTGCTGCTTGCTCCTTAAATTCGAACCTCCAAGAAAATCTCCTTCACTATGGAAATCAAGTCAGTCCCTTCAGTACATTAAGACAATTTATGAGGGCTAGAGAAAGAAATGATATGTAACAAAAAAGATTTTATATATGAAACTTTTTTTGCTCTCTTACAGACTAATTGGGCTAGAATCATATAATTGCAGTAACAGTGATAGGTGCCCTAGCTATAACATCTAGAGCTTTTGTAACTTTTGTAACTACTGCGAGTATTCATTAGCAGGGCGCGTTTCAAAATGCTCACACCTTCACACACACCTTAAGATTGGTTGGAAGACACAGCTAGCTTAGGATATGATTGCCAGCTCTGTTAGAGGGTTAGGTGGCAGAAAAAATATTAAATGTCTCCAAAGATCATCCTGGATATATACTTGAATGTTGATGTTGCTAAGGTGTAGATACAAATGCCTCAGGACAGGGGCTGTCCCTACTTCTCTGCAAGAGACATAATTATATTCTAATACTTCATCAGTCACATTTGCTTTGATAACGTAACTATTAACTAATAATAATGGCTGTCATTCTTGCTCCAGCAATTGATTCTCAATATCAGCACAGTCCATTAGCTGATGAATTCCTGAACACTTTTTTTTCACTATTAGCTTTAATTTCCTTTTAATTTTGCA
Source organism: Ceryle rudis (assembly GCA_033439905.1). Lineage (NCBI taxonomy): Eukaryota > Metazoa > Chordata > Aves > Coraciiformes > Cerylidae > Ceryle > Ceryle rudis. Next base: position 17,362 of record JAAGNO010003620.1, on the reverse strand, counting down.
TTTTCTTACTCAGCAGTTGCAGATGTTTCTACCTTAGCATAAGATATTCAGAGATGGGGAACAGTGGACTCATTTATTACTTTGTGCTAGGAATAGTGTGAATACTGGGAATTCTCTATACCTGCAACACAGCATTGAACCTTGATATACATATACATGGCTCAGTGCATACTGTAATCCATTAACAATTAGTATTTAATAACTATTAGTCCATCTGTCCCCATCTTGGGCACCTCATTAAGGTCTGCATCTTACTGCTGATATTCACAAAGTGGAAGGATTTTCCTTTTTTCATGTTCTTGTTTAGCATTGCTTCTGAGCTTAAACTTTCTTTGTATTCTAAATAAGGTGCTTGTAAAGCTCAATTCCATTTGGAAGCTGAACAGTGTGTAAATGAAGCACAGTGAAGATTTGTTTATAAGAGACATTATATCATCATTCTGTCTGTAGTTTGTAGTTCCCTCTGTTTGCATTGAACAGTGCACAAAATCTTTCTCTACATTTCAATGCCATTATACTGCCGGAAAATACAAATAATCAATTTTACACACATATTGGCACATGTGACAAAGAAAAATATTTACTTGCTTGGTCTGGTTAAGTGCTAGTTTTCAGTTATTTTCCATGTTTTTGAATGCATCATAGCTACTTGAAATAACAGAATAAGCCCTATTCTTTAAAGGTGGAGTATATTTCTAATGATTTTAACCAAGCTTCTCTTATGTATGAAGAACTAAAAAAGATTAGCTGAATTTACATTCTCCATGCTTCTTGGTTCAAAAGCTCTTTCTTTGAAATTTGGTTTGAAAACAAAGACAGACAGGAATAGAATCACTCTTGGTCCAAACATTTTGTTGTACTCCTCCAGCTTGCCCATAGGTTTACAGCCTTCTCTCCAGCTGCTGTACTAAACCTTCAGAACACTGAAGGGACCTATTATTCCTCAAGTCACAGAATGCATCAACTATGAGACATATGAAAGTACATATGAAAATACATTCAGAAAGACATATGAAAGACACATCGTAGGATGAAAAGCAAAAGAAATGACATGGAGTTGAAGAGATGCTACCAGGAAGTGGAGAATGCAGAGCTTAAGACCCTTCCATCAAGCTGTTTGCCCTCTCGAGTTTCAGGGTTCTTAAATTAGGGGTTCATAGATCTCTAAAAATAACAAGCCCTTAACAAGAAACACCCGTCAGTGCAGGCACAGATGGCCAGGTACTATCTTCTTCAAATGAAGGCCTGACACCAAAATAAGAGAGTTGCTCACATCACTGAAAAAACTGTTACCTCTTGATAAAAGAGCACGAGTCTAATGGGAGACAAAGCTATGCTACAAGGAAAAGCAGAATCACAGCCTGTTCAGAGGTAAAGCAGTGGAATGTTACAAATGGTCCAGAGCTCTGAGGATCAGCTTATACAGTGCTGCTGAAATTGCCAGTAAATTCTTACTGCTAATTATAAAGCAGGTCTGTGGAGTGCATACTAGTAAAATGGTCTGTAAATGCAGAGGGCAAAGAAAGCTGCAGCATGTTTCTGTGCTAATATCTAAGGGGTGGCATAATGTGATAACATTTCTTTACAGTTAAGGAAATTGCTCACTCCTTAATATGCAGTTTTAGGCAAGAAATTCAGTAGACATATATTACTGAGATGTTGGTGAATGGTAATTCATAAAATGAGCACTGTACTACCCAGCCTTTTATGGATGAGACACAGAACTTACATAGTTTAATGCTCTTTAAAACATCATGAATTAAAATCATTCCACCATTGCAAGTGATCCAAAGGCATTAATTCTATATGTATGTGTGTATAGAGACATAAATACCAAAATTGTGCTGGGCATTATTTCAATCTGGAGAGAGTTGTTTTTAAGGGTTTTTATATTTGCATTAAATGTATGCTGTACTGTATAGATCAGTGACAGCCAGTGCTTAGAGGAGTGAGAAGAAACTGATTTATTAAAGCTGTACTTTTTATTGAAGTTAAATTCTATTTGTACAGACTCAGAGATTAACAATCTAAGAAGATCTGAAAGCAAAAAGATTCCAGTAATCAGAGCTTGACCTTTAAAAAGTTCTACTAATTTTAACAGCTTAATATTACACAGGGAAGTTGTTTGAATTTTTTTTTTGTGGATTTTTTTGTTTGTTTGCTTTTTTTTTTTTTTCTTTTTAATAGCCCTTTTTTAATCTTTGCTGTATCAGGAGGTAAGTAGATTTGTTCCCCATTAAAAACCTACAAGAATAGCAAATTATTGCTATTTTTGCTTTATTGGAGCTACTTGAATATCTGAGGATAACTTTGTTATGATAAATCACTCATTTATTTTAAAAGCCTTTAATGCTGAAATCAATCCTGCTTTATTCAATGAGTGTCTCCAGTGCAGGAAGCATTTTCTCCCTGCAAACACTCGCTGTAGCCAGTGAACTCATGTGCCATGGCTCTGCAGCACCAGAACTCAGCAGAATACTCATAAATGTAAAAACATACTTAAACATACCTTTATTCTGTATTACAGACCTGCACAGGGCTAAATCATATGTTAAAGCCTAAAAACCTTACCAAATTGAAAAAGTTATTATTGAAGGAGGGTTGTTAAAAACCTTTAGGCTGCTTGGAGCACTTGAAAAACATGTCCATTGAAAGCACGAACAAATAAAAGCCAGAAGACAAAGTTTTGCAGCTTTGCAATTTTTTGTATAATTCTGAATGGGCTGCAGTGTGTAGAGGAGCCTTTGTCCCTGGTTGATTCAGAGCCTTAGGCATAAGCAGAGTTTCTGTAGTGTTACTACCTTAACACAGGGTTAATTCCCACACCAGCTTGAATTTGATATAGTTTATATCATTAGTAATAATGATTTATGCTTATCAGGGTCCCAAACTGAGATGATTTTTTTTTTTAATTATTTTTTAACAAAAGCTTACAAAGACAACAGGATGTTTAAAACCCTGAAACATTAGATATAATACTTATACTGGTGTGTTTGTATCTAAGTAGTCCACTGCTTCTACTCATTTTACAACATCTCCAGGCCCTCATCAGAAGACTGGGGATTAATGTGAACAGTAACAGTTATTTTTGACCAGACTTAAATATGGTTACACTACCAATTTTAGTGTTGTGCAGGACAAGTGGGTACCTCTAGAGATTCTCTTGACTTAGTGTTGAGTATGTCAAGGCAAAGCTGCACTCTCTGGTTTTCCTTCACAATCTTCATTTAGGAAATCTGCCTAATTTTTTACCGAACCACTGGTGTTTCTTTCAGGAATTTTAAATCAAGTCCCAAATGTGGAGAGCAAAACTGGAGGCTTGAGCTGTCTGTTGTCTTCTACAATAGATCTTGTGTCAAGACAGGCATTTTAATGGATTTGTAGAGAATAAATGGGCAAGGATGTATATGCTGAACTTTTATTGTTACAGGTAGCTGGAACATTGCTAAGCTTTCTACCTTAATAAGAAATTGAAGTCTGCAGGTTTTTTCTGTCATTTTTCTTGGAAGGTACTAAAAGTAGAGGCATTAGAAGACTTTTAAAGAAAACTTTTTCAGTGAAGAATTAAGGACAACTTTATTATCCTCAGGGACCTAATTTTCATCAATGAATAATGCTGACATGTTCAAGTATTCAGCTCGATGTAGTCTGCTGTTTTGGCTAGAAATATAAATAAATTGGGTTCTATTTCCTGATTAATCAGAGATCTTTTTATTCCCTTTTTTTCCGATTGCCATAGTTTTTAATAATGGGGTTCAACAACACTCTTAGGGTGTGTTCTACAGTTCTTAAAAAACCTTTAACACTACCTGAGCCATTACTATCCTCCTTTCAGTCAGAGGTCCTCTTTGGGGACGTGTTCCTGGTTGGTAGTACACTCTTCCATCTTCTTTTAGCTTGGTATGAAGAAGTCAGAGTTTCAAAAAAGAAAAGTACACTGTATATTTGCATTGGTATTCTGTCAAGGTCACTAGAGTTAGAACTCAATGGAAGCAGAGGGCTAAACATGTTGCAGCTCCTTTCCATATGAAACAAGAGAAATGGCTCTGCTGTGAAACAAGACTACCCCTTGCATTTACCCATAGTGATTCTGCCACATTGTGTGTATGTGTGGAGGTATCATCACACTCTGTCACCAAAATCTGTTCATAAGTGAACTCTGTAAGCTTCATGCTCATTTACACATGCAAATATTTGTGGTTGATATGACTTCAGGTCAGAGGCTGATTCAGTCTTTTACCACCTAAAGTTATGGAGTGTTCTCCTGATGCAATCAGAAATGGTGTCACAGAATTTAGCTTTAGATGAGAACAGGGTGAAGATAAAGATCTCAACCAACTGAATCATTGGTAACAGCAACTTAGGAATTTACCAGCTGTCCATTGGAATAGTTCAAGTCTCATCCATTATATCACTGAACTTTCTTCTTTTGCCCTGCTAAAGATTTAAAGGTAGGAATGTGAATAAAAGCAAGAGACTTCAGTGCAAATCAGCATGTAAAGAATACCTGATAATAAAACCCACGAGAGTTAAAGTTTGTTGATAACCTCTGTATACTTTGTACTTTTCTTATATAATATTGCTTTAAAGTATTATGATTAAACCCATATGAAAATGACACAATGCCTAATTATGCTACAGCCTTGGAACAAGGAGAGCAGTGCTTATAACTGATAAACTGTCTGTCCTGTCAAGGAAGCATATAGGAAGGTGTGGGAGAAGTCTCCAGTCTATCCTATGTCACATTTGATCATACAATATTCTTGTATGCAACTTGCAGGGTAAGAAAAGTTTTATATGTAAAGGGGGACTGTCAATATTGGTACATTCAGAGCAGTGAAATAATAAAGTGAAAAACAAGTAACAAAATGGATGCCGGTTCAAATGAAAGTGATACAGAGCGAAAGAGCCAAGAAACAGTGGTCAGAGTTGACAGGTAGCACTGTGAAAAAGAAAGCACATATACCAAACAGATTTTGCATTCCCTGGGCAGCAAAATACATCAACCAAACAGAGGTACTAGAAGTTAAAGAGTACTGAAAAAAACCCACCCAACCAAAAAAATAATTAAAAAGTACTGCTGAAATATGGATAAGTGCCCCAGGAAAATACTTCTATAATGTAGAAAGTGCTCCTAATATGAGTGGAAAAGGCAATATGAGCTTGGAGACCATTAGTAGAAGTCTTTCAATAGACAGATACTAAAACTGGACATTGCTGAGATGTGAAGATCAAGCAGAGCCTATATATTGCAGGCCTTACTAAGTGCTCATTTTCTGTCTGCAGATGAGAAAGATGGGAATGTTTGGAATCTGCAAATTTCAGCAGTGGTGATAAAGATGTTAAGTGAAAAGACTTGCTGATCCCTCTTCCTATTTGTAATATTTTGATAGCAGAAAAAAAGCCTTAATATATTTCAGCTTTGCAACTTGTTGATAAACTGTGGTTTTCATCATTAAACTGCCTTCAGTTCCATCTTTAAAACAATGCAAATTAATGAGGTTTGATGGAGACTGAAGTATAGAAAATGACAGGCAGCAAGTAACTAGTATACAGTGGCTATACATATTAGAACTGAAGAGACTTGCAACTCAGTATATTGCTTGAATAAACACTAACTGCATGCAGAATAGTCAAATCAGCAAAACCAATTGTTTGTTGTGACTCAGATTTGGCTGTGGACTTCTTCCAGTATTGTTTTCCCTGGCATGGTTATGAAGAATAAATGTCACATGGCTGCAGCTACAAGCATGGGAATTTTCCTATGTAAAGTGGCAGCTTCCATGTTATCTTTACTGTAAAATACAAAGGAGAAAACCAAATGCAAAACAAGAGAAATACACTGCTACTTCTTTAAAAGACATACCTCTGCAGAGAATACCTCTAGGTGTTCTTCATATTACAAGTGCATAAAGTAATGTTTGCAAGTCTAGGTTATTTGTATAATTATAGACCTTGCCAAGAAAGTAATTGCAGTGATGAAAGTTATGGGAAAAGGACTCTGGGTTAATTGTCTAATCTCAGATAGGAAGGTACTGTCAGGCAGATATCCTTCATTCTTCCAAATAGTGAAAGGTTGAGCTCAGGAAGTTTAAAATGCCTAAAACTAAAGCCATTATTTCATTAAAAAATAAACAAACTAACCACAACAACCCCCCCAAAACATTGGGGTTCTCATAATAACTGTATTTGAAACATGCTGCTATGAAAATGTTCACAGGATGACAGATAAAAGTCTGTTTGTAATGTCAGAAAGGATAATAATATGATGAGAAAATCTTTTAGACATGAGTAGATTTTAGTTCCACATGTTTTATAAGCCATATTCAGAATTATTTTGCCCACTGGTGGAAGTCAATGAGGAAACGTAAGCTGGTCCCTTCCAGCAGTACACAGACTTGAATCAATTCCTCACTGAAAGTAATGTCTGTTTCACTCTTGAGAATCAGGTGGGTTACAGAGTGTAGGAAAGGGCAAAGAAGTGCTGGCACACAGCTACAGTATTTCAATACTTGTTATCTGTCCTGACATCTCCTGGAAAACTGAATCAGAGATGTTTTGTATTACAACTTTACTTCTAACACAGGCTTTCTGCCATTAAAAGCATGTGCTGGTGGAAATACTTCCTTACTGATGCAAGGCCAGAAACTGCACACAGGAAGGTAAGGAATGAAAGTAGGGGTCACAAGAAGCCATGATATTTACTGTGGGGAGGTACAAGTTATGACAGACAACAGGGCTGGCCACGAAGAAAGTACAGCACATGTAACACAGCACTCTATGCAGATATTCAGTTCAGCCAGCAGAAAGGCATACAAATTCACTATTTTATCTTTTGGGACTTCAAAATACTTAAGCATGTTAGTTATTTAAAGAAATAGAAGCTGGTAAAAACAAAATAATGAAAAACAAATAAAAAAAATTAAACAGCGGTGAATTTACAAAACGCAGACTTTTATTTTTATCTGATTTGTCTTTTACTGTTAAAAATTAAAAAAATTGCCATAACAGTTAGGTTACAACTACCTCTCTACACTGCATGATGCAAGTCCATGGCTAATCTACCTTCTTTAACTTCCATTCTGGTTTTAAAAAAAACAACTACAAAAAAACCCAACTAGAATTTAACTGATTTTACTACCTTTTTGCAGTGGATCACTATAAGAAGCTATAATCACTATATTTTGTAAGTAACTGCATGTCTAGGCTAATGCACAGACTCCTTGGTACAAGCTGTGTAAGTGCTCACCATAGAAAGGAAGCAAAGGGCTCTCAAGCTATGTCTGAGGATTTGTGTTACTACAGATAGGGTCATATCTTACAGTCTCCTGGGCAAAGTAAGCTGTTGGACTGAAGTTGTTTAGTTGTGCAGAGAAATGTTATAATCCAATTTAACCCACAAAATGCTGTCCAGACTTGCATTAGAATTTACAGTTACCAGGGTAACTGTGCCAAAGCCTAGTATCTTTTTTTTTTAGGAAAGCACAAAAAAACATACTTAAAGTCCAGTGCTCCTTACGTATAAATATTATATGGTCATTGTTACATCTCACAGATTTGCAATTAGCTGATATATGGAGTATCAAAAATTTATTAGCATTGTGTTTGGATATTATATAGTTCCAAGCAGATGCAAAGAGTTACATAACCTTGTTTTGTTGCCCTGGTACATGTTTCACTAGGATACTTCTATATGCTGTGTTACTCTATCCAGCAATTAAAAACTGCTTTCTGACTATTCCATCATTGCAATTTGATTCACATAGGCTTAATTTCCTTACTTCATTCCCTGTCGAGAGACCCCATTGGGAAGCCGGCCAAGTAACGACAATCACACCAATATGGCTACATATCGTTCTCCTTTATTGCTTCACAAGTACGTGCTAATATAGTCTGTCAGGCTGTCCATGTGCACGTCTAAATTGTTTTATTGGTTAACACCTATGTGCTACGTGTGCCAAGCCTTATGAAGGTTGGCTAACTATAGCTGGCTACATACCAGGTGCACACCTCCCTTGCAGTTAACCCATTCTGTTCAGGTTCTGTGCTTTCTCTTGCTCTATATCTCATACTATTATTTCTACTCTACAAGCTTTAAGTCAGGGTTGTCCAATCCTTCAAGAGCCACTGCAATTCCTTGATCAACAAGGAATTCCTCTACAATTCTCTAGTATTTTATTGCCGTCTTTAGACTTATTTGTTCCTGCAAACCTATAACTTGTAATAAAATATATATGCTACCATACTCAGTTATGCAAAGTCTTTCCCACATATATTGGTAGACAGACAAGTATTTATACCATTGTAAAAATATTCCTCTCACTTATAGAAGAAAAACAGAAAAAAGGTAGGAGAAATAACAAAGGAGCTCATTGGTTATTGCCTCTTATTAAGGACAGAATTTATGTCTAGGATTTCATGAAATCTACTACAATCTCTGCTTAGATCTCATTGACTAGGGAACTCCTTGGGTACTACACTATGCAGTATCCTAATACAATTTCAGTAGGTCCTTAGGCATCCTAGATGTTTCCCATGTACTAGTGAAAGAAAAAGAAAACTCAAGCTCTTGTGAAGTGAGGGGCATTTGTGACTGCAGATAAAAATTCATCCAGTCCCCAGTTCTGGTATATGGATTCCCCAATGACTTGGCTGGATTTTCAAAGGAACAGATCTTCCAGTCAGCAATCTCACAGACACCTTTGCAGGATTATTGGCAATGTGGCAAAAGAGAAAATCACAATGAACAAATCATTGCTTTTTTTCCTACTGAAGTGAATTTAGTGCTTTCAATACTACACTCTTTGAAGTTAATCTCTCACTTATACACCACTGAAAGTAATGAAAGTCAAGAAATATCCATATCGTGCTGCTTCTGGCTCTTACCTTACTGCTAGAAAAATCCCACTATAGGGGTGAAAACAGTCATAAGTTCCTTATCTGTCCTGGATGTCCTATAAGACTTCCAACTGTAGTGTTATTTATTCATGTGGACAAGAGCTCTCTTTCCTGATAGCTTTCAAAAGTCAAAGAGACACTGGAAAGTAATGCTATTCAGTCATTATTCTCTTGAAGTTCTTTGAGTGCCAGAGGTTGAAAACACTTTTGGAAATCTACCAGTTGTACCGAGGGACATCCAAGGCAAGATCAGGGTGCAGGAGATGCTGCCTGTTGGCCCCCTGCTCAGGCTGTTTGAGCACAGTGCTGTTCAGCAAGCCACAGAGTAGAACATGGCATAGACACCCCATTGATAGTCTGTTAGAACTCTGAAAATAAATTGTCAATGTATTTTTTTACACATCATAAGGAAAATAATTTTGGATAGAGAGCTTAAGTCAGTCACTACCTTGTTATGGTGTGGTGTAAATGTAATGACATGTCCTTCCAATAGGTACTTCTCTTTTGACTTTACACTGCTGTCACATCAGTCTCAGGGAAAACAGCTTAGAATAGGCATGTAATTTCCAGTATTTCTTTTACTGTGTGAAAACTGTATTTAAAATTCTCCTTCCTCCTCAACAAATTTCAATTCTTTGAAATGCAACTCTCAAGAGAAAGATAACTATTAATAAGAAATAGTACTCTCTCCAGTCTAGGGGATGATGCAAAAAAAAAAAAAAAAAAAAAAAGCAAAAAAAAAAAGCGCATTATTTTAATCTACTTTTTTCTTAGACTTTTGCTTTCTGTGAAAGATTAAGACAGGCTGCCTGTACATCCCACACTGTAAGCAACATGTTGAGTTTCTAGTGTGACCCTTAGACAGCCACCCAAAAAGTCAACAGACAATTCTATTTTAGAACTGATTTGTTTCACTGTAAAAATGCCAACATCTGAGCAAAAATCACTAATTTCCAGATGGACCAATTGAAAAGAAAGTGTGGGTTGCAGTGGATGGGAGCAGGAAAAGTGGGGAAAAGAAGAATGTTTCAGTAATAAATCTCAAAGGATAAATATTTCATGGGAGCATAGCACAGTGTAGAATATCAGTGTTGGCTGCTGAAGTCTTCTGCATTTCCCATGAAGCTGCTATTAGCAGTTGGCAAGAAACTCTCCTTTAACCTGATAAGAATGTAAGGGTATTAAATGCCTTATGAAGGGAATAATTTGTGATACTGAAAGCTACCTGAATTCAATACATATACATCAGCAGAAAATGTATTTTCATCAGAAAGGGCTCCAAATACAATTTGTCACACTGTGGTAAAAGCATGACCTGAAAAGAATGAAGTAAATGCTAATTCCAAGTATGTTTCTAGAATTAAATTAGTATTATAATTAAATGCCAGGAACTCATACTAGCATTTGATGAAGATGAGAATAACATTGCAGAAAATATATCCTATTTATATTGCTGTCAGCAAGAGTTTCTTTCCCTTTTCTGAAGAGTCTCTAAAGCTTAATTCCATATAGAAACATAGCAATGTCTGGGTTGGAAGGGACCTCTAGAGGTCATCTAGTCCAACTCCCCTGCTGAGAGCAGGGACATCCTCA
>JAAGNO010003619.1:4561-25173 GCA_033439905.1 Ceryle rudis | reverse complement strand
CTTGTGAAACATCTGAAGGGGGCGGGGGGGGAGGGCCCGGGGCCCCCCCCCGCTCCTCCTCCTCATCGGGGGAGAGCGAGGGGGGCGGTCTGCGGCGGGGGCCCCCCCTCCGCGGGGCCCCCCCCGGCCGCACTCACCCCCCGGCGAAGAGGTGCAGCAGCGTGTTCTCCTGCGGGCCGCCCGCCATGGTGACGGTGCTGCCGCGGGCCCGGGCTCCGGCTCCGCCAGCGGCAGCTGCAGGCGGAGGCCGGACCGCGGCGCGCACGTAACGCCGGCGGGCGGTGCGTGGTGCGTCAAGCGATCGCGTGTGACGTCACTGCCGGCAACAGCGGCCCCGCCTGGCCGCGGCCGACGCCGCCGGTCCCGACGCGGCCCCACAGCGCTCCTGGCGGGGCAGTAACGGCGCCAAGCGGCTGGCGGAGAGCCGGGCGGCGGCAGGACGGCGTTTCCTGCCCACCGGAAAACTTGGGAGAGCGGCTCCTAGAGCGAGAGGGGTGGTGCAGCCCGGGCAGGTGCCGGGCAGCCCTTCACACTCTGGAACCAGAAGCCCGACCTGAGTGGCAGAGGAAAAATCTGCCTCAAACAGGAGGCAGAGGGAAGGAAGGAGAAATTTGCCTTCCTGGACAACAGTGAGCGGGACTGGGAGGAAGAGGGTGAGATGTTCGAGTAGGAAAGGCACTGGTCAGCCGGTTTAGGGGCACAAAGGTGTGGGGGAAGCTGATCCTGGCAGGCCCGAGCTGTGCAAGCTGTACGGAAAAGGACGGGAAGTTGCGATGGCAAGGGCGGTTGCGGAGAGAAGCAGCTGTGCCTTCTGGGCACAAGGGAGATGGGGAAAAATCAGTTTAAGTACTGGGACGGGTAGGGGTCCTTCAAAACCCGCACATGGGGTGGGTGTCCTTTCCCTCAGCTTGTTCTGTTCATGCCTTTGCTCTTTCCCTGCCCTTAGCTGTGCATGTTGAAGAATCTCTTGTAGCTGCCAGTTGGTAACTGGGCAATGGGCTTTTCTGTAAGGCGAAGGGCCGGGCAGAGCTCAGAAGAGCAGCTGCCAGAGAGGAGGGAAGCGCCAGGGCCCTTGTCTTGGGTGGCAGCCCGTGTGGGGGGTGTGCAGGAGGCGTAGGCTCGAGACAGCCACTCATCAAATGGCTTCTGAGAAAAGCCCCGGGACAAGGGTTTCTTAGCAGAGCTGCCTGTGATCTGAGACCCGGAGAAGGATGTGGCCAGAGCCGTGTTGTTTTTAAACACAGCCTTTGGAGCCAGCTCGCTGCCTGGCCTGGCAGGGTTAGGTACGTGGGGGGAGCTCCTGTTCCAATTCTCAACGTTAAAGCTCTAGAGCCTGATTTTGCTTTCTCTGTTCCCATGTGGGCGAGGCCGAGGTAGGGCAGATTAAGGTGAGCGAAGTCCATGCTGTTCATAACTTTGGTCTAATGTACGTTCTGCATCCTATGGCCCCGTACTAATGCAAAGATGGGCAGCAACAGAAACCAGCCATAGCGGCGGGTTGCAGCCCAGAGCCTCCCTCTCTGCCCCCGTGTGAGATTTACCAGGCCTGCACTGAATTCCTTAAATACTCAACTCCCACAGAAGCATCTTCACTCACTTCACAGCCCTTGGTACCGCCAGAGACATGCAGCAGCCACCAAAGTTTAGTACTTGAGCTCTCGTAATTTATGTGGAAGCAATTTAGGAGATACCTGACTGTGGGCAGCAGGACTGACAGAGCCAGCTCCTCAGTCATCACATCTACAGCCCAGCACAGCAATTTAAATGTTCACAGATTGCAGTTATACTTAATACACTGCAGCAGCTAATGAAGGTTTATTAGACCATTACCAAGACTGTCTACGTGTGACTGCTTTTCTGAATAGTTCTCTGTTTGCTGCAGAGTACAAGACCACACTAAGAATGTATAGGAAGAAGTTACAAGCTCTTGAGAGTTTGTACAACGTCAGTAAAGTAGCTACAGGCTATTTATGGCCAGCACTGGCTCAGGGGGAGCACTTTACCATAACATAGCACTATACTGGTTGGAACCAGTATTTTGATCAAAACCACATTTTCCAGCTGATTGCTGATCTACCCTGGAGACACCGCAGAGCCCTCTGGTGGCAGTACCGCCCAGGAGCATGAAAAGGTGGTGGGGTTTTTATCAGGCTATCATTACCAGCTTCTGAAAACTACATAAGGTGTCAAAAGTGCTCTTCCATCACCAAATCCGAGGTTAGCAGGGCCTTTGATGCTAAGGGATCAACAGCTTATGGTTTTGCATTTTACTAGGTGATCAATTATCCTGGTGAAATTGACTGTTTACCCTACCTGCCATGGCCAGCGGCAGTGGAAGCAGTAAAAGACACTAATTGTCTTGCCACGCTCATTAAGGAGCTTGTTACACGTGATTCTAGCTGGGTGTCTTGACTGGGCAGCCGGAATGTGCTCCAAGCTGCATGAGAAGCCTGTTTGCCTGGGGACCACTGTCACACCTACAGAACAGCAACCAAGTTACTGGCCCCAGCTGTTTGTGCCACCTGCTTCTGCACTGGCTGGGAACCTATTCTGGAGCAGAGGTCCAGCCTGGTTTCTACGGGTGGGCCAGAGGACGTTGTATACATTCACTGGAGCAATGCATAAGCGAAATTTGTTCATGGTTCCTTAGCCTGGGATGGTTGTCTATCTTCTGGGCTAAATGACACTTGCAGCCCTGCTCGCCTCTACCACTCAGTGTCCAGCAGAGAGCACTGTAAGAGCAGCGTTAAAAGCAGAGCCACCTCAGAGCAGTGGAGTTTGGCATATAAGGTCAGATCTCTAACAGATCCTGCGCATGTTCTCTGACTGTGCCTCCAGTTTTGCTTATATATGCCTATGATCCACCCTGGACACTCTGAATATACCGTGTCTTGTCTCCACAAAACACATCTCAAAGGGGAAATGGTTCTAAAAAGCTCAGGCATTGATGACTTTTTCTGAAGCCATGGGAAACAAAGTCATTGGCACTGTTTGAGCACCTCGCTTGTTTGAGCCAGACAGCAAAAGTATTACCAGCTTCCTGGCTGCCAACACCTTTCCTTTTGTTTCCCTCAGCCAGGTGGAAAGAGGAGTTATGTTTGCTTGTATCTGCTTGCCTCAGCAGCTGTACAGATGGTCTGCGCAGTGGGCTGCCTCTCCTTCCCCGGCATCATTTTCTGGTATTCTTTTGAAATTAGGAAAAAAAAAAAAAATGACTGTCCAATCTCCCACAGCCTAACAAAAGCCTACTGGGCATGGGAAGCCAAGTCAATCTCTTTCTTGTTTCAGCCATCCACTGAATTTGAGTTCTTAGAGTACCCCACACCATGATGCGTCTGCTCTTCCACCGCACAGTGCACTTCACCTGCTGGAGCTGAAAGAAGGAGCACTGCAGAGCATAGGTGTTCAGTGCAGGAGATGTGGCTGCAGGCAGGGAAATCACAGAGGACCACAGGTTTCGTGGTTATGCTATGAGGGTATCAAAGCACCGGGAGAGTGGCCCAGATCTGGGAAAGCACTACATTCCAGATGCTGATTTTGAGTATTTCTAGGGAATTTCAGGAGGATAAATGTGCACTGAAGCACTGTGGCCTCCACAGATCAGACACCACAGGAGCCACATCAGGGGAAGTTTCTAAATTACTCCCTTGCCAGTACAGCATGATCCCAACCAGGAAAGGGTTGAGCTGACTATTCTGGGTACTTGTTTTGTCTGGTGGCTTCCCACAAACTAGAGCAAGGACTCACCCTCACCAACTTGTTCCACATCATTAGCAGCTGGCAGCTTCCCAATCATTACCAGCGTAGTCTGGATTTCACCCAGCAACTCTGAGATGAAAGACATTGCAGCACCACTGCACTCACTGCTTTAGGTCCCCATCCAGCTCCCCCTAAAGTCAGTTACTCTTTTTCCACTGAGTGCAGCTGGAGCTGGGTCTGACATTTCTGTAACAGTCCTGTCCCAAGTCCTCAGCTAGCTGAAGTATTGGTAAAATAGTCCAAGACAACAGATAGATGCCTGCGACTCAGCTATTTTCTGGCATTCAAATTAAAACCAGCAACACTGTCAAGTAAGAGCATGAAGAGTTATGTGGGGGTTTTCCTGAAAACACTGAAGATCTCTGAACTTAGAGCAGCCAAAGCACCTGAAAGGAATCTAGAAGGCTGCTTTAAGTGGGTGTCTGTCAGGAGGCTGATACATATCTGACGGTCTCTTCCCTTTTCCAAAGTGCATCCCTGCCAGGAGCACCACCAGAGAAGTCTCTCTGGTGGTGATGAAGATACTGATAGCACTCAGCTGCCCTAAGAATGTCTGAGCTCATTGCTCAGATTTTGGGAGGAGCCTAATGCCCAGGGGGGTAGGACACAGATGTATTTTTACAAACGTAGTGCGGAGACACCTCACCTGGCTATTCTGTCAGCAATATTTTGTTAAGAGTGCTTTGAGTGATATAATGAACATCCTAAATGCTGTAAAGTATATACACTTAATTTTAATTCCTTCTGTCTCGTTATGCAGTGAGTGATTATTGACTCCTCCTGTTTTATATGTGGAAGGCTGAAGCACAAAGACAATGAGCAAGCAGAGATGAGACCAGGGCAGAGACTGCCTTCCCAAAGGCCAGCGGTTGTCTGTCGTAACACGTACTGCCTCCCAGTCAGCTGGGCCCAGATTCTACAAATGGAGGGCCTGGTTTCTTACAGGACTTGGCCACTGTTAGTAAACATCTTGTCATTGCTAAAACAGGCTTAGTTCCACTTTCAGGGCCAAGACACCAAGAAGCAGCTACCATTTTAAATACTCTTTCATGCAACCACTGCTGGGCTAACCCAACACCAGGAGCAGCAGCCTATCAGCACAGGAGCAAGAAGGGCATTCAAGGGAATGAGAAACTGGATAAATCAAAACTTGCAAAATAAATTCTTTCAACACTAACATGGAACTGGAATGAGGAGCCTGTGGTAAGAGGATGCCACTGAGGTCAAGAATTTAGTCTTTTGGGTTTTCTCTCTAGAAGAATAGGAGATGCAATCAGTCAGAATGAGCCCTGAGAGTCCTTGATTATTGGAAGACTGTTAGAAGATTGCTTGTGTACAGCCTGGCTCAGTGCTGCTGAGACGTGCCAGCCATTGACTGGGGGAAGATCAGCTCTGCTTCTGCTATGAACATAAGAAAATCCTGCAGACTTTATGCTGTGAGCAAGGATGACCTGTAGCATAATGCTGAGACACCTCAGTAGGTTTCGCTCTAAAGGATGCATGAAACTCCTGGGGGTCTGTGAGGAATAGCAAGAGCCCATGAGAGCCTTTTCCCAAGAGCCACCGTGACCGAAGCACAGTGGGTGAGCAGAGCTCCCCCACCCTTGGCAGTTCAGAGCAAATATGGCCTATATAGCCAAATATGGGCAGGAAGAATCCTGATTTCTGGAGAGCAAGAAGGGCAGCAATGGGAAAGAGCAGCAGCATCCCTCTCAGAGCCCACTTGTCTCTATCCCCATAGCAATCTTCTCTGGAGGCAAGACTAGGATTAATAGGAAGCATATGGGAGGAGAGTCTGCAGTCCAGGGCTCCAGGATGAGCAGATGAAGCACTGAGGCACTACCTGGACCCCATTCAGGAGTGAGTTCAGGGATCAAACATCTCATGAATGGGGTGGGGAACTTAAAAGGTACAGGCTCTAGTTTGGTGATTCCCATCCTCCCAGGGCAACATGCCAGTTTGAGAGGAACGTTCCAGCTCTAGCATAACAAAGCGGGAGAGATACTAAACATACCATGCATCTTCCATGCAATATCTCTTTCCCTCCCTACCCAAATTAAATTGTTAGAACTGGACTCATAATAAGTCACTAAGGTTCCAGTGTGCTAGACCATTCTGTTCTCAAGCTCTGCAGCCTTAAGGTGCTTCTATGAAGCTACATCTGCAAGCAGCACACTGACAGCAAAATCAAATGCCCTTCTAGTTTGGTAGAGATGAAGACTGACTTCAGAGGCTGTAGCTCAACCCCTCTGTGGAATTTGGTGGAGGCAGATTCCCCTGCCTCACCGAGGACACAGCCAGGGCTCTCCACTCTTTTACGGTGTGTAGGTACAAATAAACCTTTATCCTCCTTTCTGCTGCATCTTACTTTCACCCCCTCCTCCTCTTTAGAATTTCTTCCTTTTGTCCATCCCAAGAACAAAGTAACCATTATCAAAGCCCATCACTCTACACTTGGATAAAAAACAGCTAAACATTGGACTTAATGTTTAAGGGACAAGCTTACAAGGGACAAGCTGTAGAAGAGCAACTGTCCTGGATACCAAAGAACTGGTCTGACATGTCACAGACAGACCCTTAGATGATGCAAACCAATGCCACAACCAGAAGTACTGAATAATAATATCCCCAAAGCTGGAGAGACTTTGTATCCACACACCATCACAACCAGGGCTATTTTATTGCTCTTTTAGCTTACCTGTGGCTTTTTCTCTCTTTGTAACTTTATTGCAGGGCTAGGCTGGTTTTACTCAATGAGAAATGGTTTGAGCAATGCTCTGCAGCTTCCCACTCTCTTCCCAACCTGTGCGCTTTTGCTGCAGGGTGGTTTTTTATAAACAAATCCGTGCACGTTGTCATTACAACTCCCCATTTCAGCACAGCTGTTGGACGAGCACAGAATGAAGTGCCCACAGCACAGAGCCATCACCGGGCTCCACGTTTCATTTGCCATAACCCAGAATAAGCGGCATGGTAACAGAAGGGCTGGGCTAGCCATCGACCAGAGGCATTCTCTAGGTGGATTTATGCTGCGACTGCAGGGGGCCTGGATCTAGTCTGCTCTGCCTCTGTCCTGCATGTGGTTAAGAAAAGAGGAAATTAACACAACAGAGACCTTGAAATAAAAGTGGTTTATATCATCTCCTATAAAACAACACATAAATCCCTGCCCTCCTGCTCCACCCCTCACATGTTTTTCATTTTGCTGACTGGCTAAAAAACAGAGAAGTGTAGGGTACAAAGCACATATTCGTGGTGGGAGAAGCTCCCCCCTTCCCTGTACACTTCCTACTCACACCTTGTCCTCATGCCTACAGCACAGCATTCTCCTCTGGTGAGCAATCAAACCATGGAGGAATTCAGCATCTGTCTACCATTTGCGTAGCTCTAATTCCTCCCACTCAGGGATCTCTGCCCCTCTACCAGCATCCTCAGCTGGCCTTGCCCAGTGCTGGGGAAAGTACTCTCTCGGGCCAAACTGCTGGGATCTGTCACTCCAGTGATGGCACAGAAGGTGACTCCAGACAGCTGCCTACAGGAGGACCCCAGAAGGGCTTAGGCTGTGCCTTCCCTTGGAGAACTCACAGCTCTTCAGAGCCATTCATCCCTTGTGACGATGCAGCAGCCACTAAGGATTTCTGAAGTGAGCAACAGAGAATTTAGTTCTGTCCTGGAATTCATGCTCTCTTTTAAGTAGCTCTTCTGAACAGAAAGTCTCTAGTGCCTGAACATCACCCGAACATTAACTCTTAATCACTTTCATTAGAGTTGGATAAACGGAATTGGTAATGCTTCAGTTCCAGCATTACAGTTATGAGAGTTTTGCCATTGGAGAGAAACTGCAGCTCAAGAAACTGTTAGCTCCATATTCTTCATAGAGTTAGAGGCCCAGTGTCCTCTGAAGCTCTCAGGAGCTGCAGTGCTGTCTGTCCTTGCTAGCACAGAGGCTTTCTTTGCTAACAAGAGAAATCACAGGCAGCAACTAACTTCCAAGATCAGCTAGGTTTCATTCCTCTCCTCCCACCTCCACCCACAAGCACTCCTCACCAGAAAGAATGACCTGGTGTAATTCCAGGAGCCAACCAAACAGAGAGGGAGTGCAAATGCCTGCCCGATTTGCACAGAAATGTAGTTGCCTTTTTTTTTTTAAAAAACAAGATCTGGTACGACAAGCTCCAGGCAGACGCCAAGAACATGTTGTTCAGAGGCAAAGATTTGGAACAGGTTTATTCCCAGTGTCCTCTCCCTCACTGGGTGGGGACTTACACCAGCTGATACCCATTTTCTCCAACCAGCCCATGAGATAAACTGTCAGTCCTGGACTGTGTCAGACTTCAGTTCCAGCCCTTCTAGGAGAAGAGTTGGGGTTTGTTCCCATGACAGTTTGTAGCTAACCTGGTAGTGACTCTGTGCATACGAAAGCCACTCAGACAAATACAGTTCAGAGCAAGGTTGCATGCGGTGGAGGGAATGTACTTTTAACAGCTCACTGTACAATGGCTTTTGCATTTTCCACTTCTTCCAGTGATGCTGGGTCTCATTCTGGCTTTGGCACTCGGTAACCAAACCAAACCATCCATCCATTACACTGTGTAAGCTGCCATCCTAACACCCAGCTTTTGCTGGCCTATCAAGTAACATCTGCTGGTGCTTCCCCTCAAAACCACTTACACATTTGCTGACTTTAGACTTTACCATAAATGGATTCAGCACATGCATCTGCTGGCTAACTGGGGACTTCTCCAGGCACTTCTTGGAATTCATGCCAGACACCTCCAGGAGTTGTCCTTCAGCCTGAGCTCTGTTTTCTAACACGCTGGCCAAGCGTATCCATAAGGGACTGGGCCCTAAATGCCACTGCAGTTGTGATGCCTTTTTACCTGATCCTCAGGATTCTGCTGCAGTTTTAATACCATTGTCAAGCCCTACATGGCTCACAGTCTGAGGGGATGAGGCAGGTAAAAGAAGGGTAACTATTCCTATTGAATGGATGTGTAGAGATGCCTGCAGGAGTTGGCAAGTGGCTGGCTGCGGGGTGAGCCAGTGTGTGATCTTATGGCATGTTGGCTACCGTGAGAAACGTGCCCACTGCTAACCTGTGATTCCATGGCAAATCTCATCATTTGTTGTAGTTCACCATCATCTCTGACTGAAACAATGAGGAAAGGTGAAGGATGAGAATGAGTTAAGAGGGAAGGGGAAGCAGTATAAGCAGATTTTAACAATGTAAGTCAGTCACTGCGTTCAAGGCAAACAGCAGCCTGTTGATACATCCCACCCAAAGGGGACTGAAAAAGTGATCTCATGCTGCTTGTCAAATATAATCTCATCCCTCCCATGACTACCTAACACTACAGCTCCGTCTGTCTGGAAGCAAGTCCCCACTGCACCAGGGCCAGCTTTACCATAGAGACAGAACAGTGCTAGTCATTTTTCATGACTGTGTATTATACAACCTGCCCTGGTCCAGGCATTTTCCAGTACATCTAGAAGCAGCAGAGAAATATTAAGTCCTGCCCTGTAACATGCACATGATACAGAATGGTTGTATGCTTAGGTACAAGCTTCTGTCACTGTGTACACACTGTGCAAAAAACCTTAAATCATCTTGATATTGCTGGTGTGCCTAAAGACCTAGTGATGGGCCTGGCTCCTGGGTGCTGTACAACCAGACAGACAGGAGGATCTCTGCCTCAGTTTTGTTTTTCAGCCTGTGTATAATGCCCTTAGGTAACACAATCCAGACAGGCAGGGCAAATTGCAGCGACCATCCCAACAGGAGCTGATACATCTTATGCATCTGATGAACTGTGCAAGAACTGACCACAGATTCTCACTTGGGCAGGGAGGGCTGAGCTGCAGAGTCTCAGTCTCTCTTACCCAGGAGCACAGGCACAGAAGATACAGCAGAAAGACTGACACCTTCTCCACAGACTGCTGCTCTTTCCTCCCTCCTTCTCATTTCTGAGGCATCTAAAATTCCAGGGCAGCTTTCTGCTTCCCATTCAAGCCAAATTTCTGTCACAGCAAAGCAAGATGCACATCACGGCTGAGTCACACTCACAGTACCCAGGATACTTCCACGCAGAATAAACTCGTACTCTGTCCCCAGCTACTAGCACACCTACCCATATACCCATCCACAGTACTGGGCCAACACCAGCAGTGACAACCTGCCCTACTGCTTTCTATCTTCTGTTTCTAACCCAACAAGTGACCTGTCATAGACTAAATGTTAGCAAAGCTCTTGGGTGCAAGGGGCCCAGAGACTGTAAGGAGTGTGCCAAGGAGCTGTACTTCTTTGAGGATCTTTGGGAAACAGTCTGTGTATAAAACATTTCCCTTGGAAGTGTTTTATGGAGCCATCCAGAGTCTCATTAAAGCCACAGACAGCACTGAGAGGTGGCAGGCAGTAGCAAGTGGCTGGATATAATGCTGCAGGAGGGCACCTGAAAGGACCAGGACACCACAGTGTCTCTGCCTGGGAATAGTTTGTCAAGAGCTCTGAACACTGGCTTAGCTTCAGCCAATTTGGCTTGCATAAGTAGCTTTTCACTGAGGATTTTATGGGGTGCCCTGGGACCATGGGCAGTGGCAGCCCCCTCTCTCCCCACCTCATCGCTCTGACGCTAAGTTATTTTACAATTATTATCTGAAGTCAGTGTTTAGCTGTTGCCCAGGTAACAGCTCAAACATGCCTCACCTCATGGCTTCCCTGCAGCTTCGCATGGCTGCTGGAGAGCTGGGAAGCAGACTTAGTGCCAGGCACTGAGGAAATGAGCTCTGCAGCCTCCCCAGGACATCCCAGAATATTGGAGAGCTTGGAGGAGAAACATCCCCAGCCAGATTCCTGGGCAGGCACCTCATTCAGCACACAGCGCCTGACACAAGATCCACAGCATCCCCTCCACCCCTCACACCCTTCAGTTTCTCCAAAGGCACGCAAACCGATGAGGCAAAGGCAGTCCAGTTCACACCACTTCCACCAGTACCTCTCCCCTGCCTGTAAATGCAGGCCCCATGACATATCCTCTAGAAAGTATGTGTCCTCTGACACACACGCGGTATTTACAGCCAAATGTATAATCCTGCAGTACACGCTCTGTCCTCCTGAGCCGCAGCCTGAACTGGGATACAAAAACTCAACACACGCAGCCTTTCAGTCCATGCAAGGGGTTAAGGAGCTGGAATGAAGGCTGTGGCAGGCACTCAGCAATCCTGTACTGCTCATGCAGGCAACTCACTGAAGGCAGAAGGAATATCATCTAAATAAAGCAGATAGTACCAAGCCTCATGCCCCTGCTGCAGCCTTTGTATCAAACATGCTCAGCCCCCAAGTTCTATCAGTATTGAGGCTCAACTTGCTATAGGGAAACAAAATAAACACATCTGCATGTTGCTTGGTATATCACGATCCAAACAAGGGTTCTGCCAAAGGGACAAAGGGGACTTGTAGCAATGGTGCCTTGCACTTATTTCTGACCTAACACACAAGGAAACAAAGGGCAAGTCAGGTTATGAGCAATGACATGTAGGAGACAAGTGCTGTGCCCCTGGTGCTGCAGTCAGTGCTGGAACAGGGGTCAGGGGACATGTCAAACAAGGCAACCATAGCCAAACAGCAACTTCACTTCCTCTGTGCCCATAAATCTGCAGAGTATTTTGGGGTTTTGTGGTTTGAGGGTTTTTTGTTATCTCTGTGGCAGCAGTTGCACTGTAGCTCACACTTCATCTGGTGTCTGCAAGCAGACACGCTTCCTGCCCAAGGACGCTGTTACAGTTCAGCTAGGTGCTCTCTGGGTGCTTTCAGCATCCAAAAAGCCTTTTTCCTTTTTTTTTCTTCACTTATTTCTCTTTTTCTCACCCCGAGTCATTAAGTGAGGAGTCAGTCCCTGAGCAACTCAGAACATGTCTTTGACACCCTGCAGACTCCCTGTGAGGTTACGGGACAGCAACACCAGATCAGGATTTGCCACCTATCCTGAATCTTTAAGTGTAGTAGAATTTGTGCAACACATCGTGTCTGATACGGGCCAGATCTCACATCTTCTAGGCATCAAAAGCACCTGTCAGGTATTCTAGAGAAAAGTACGCAGGAATCCAAGCTGCCACCTTTTGTACTGACTGGGTGGAAATCTTTCCCCAGCAGAAATAATCACTGCTTGGATGCTTGCTCCCTGTCAGGCACTGGTAAAGCAGTCCTTGGGAATTCTTCATTAGTTTTAAATACCATGAGATGATGGTGGGGTTCCAAAGAATATCTTTTTGAACTGTTATTCAGTTCCTTTTACTGTGCCCCTGCTGGGAGCCTGAATACAAGGGAATGTTTAACTCCATGAATGGAAGCAGTTTTCAGATTACTGAAGAGCTGAGTGATTTTTGCCAGTACAACTGCAATCAGGTTTGCTTCACATGTTTCTTTGTTTTTTAAGACTAACCTCACAGTGATCACAAGCTGTGTGGGCACAAGCACAGAGCAGGGAGGGAAGTACCAGTATCCCCTGCAATTTCACACGAAAGATGAGATTGCTCATGCATATCTTCATGGCCCAGTGAGATTTCACCAATGTTGGCACAAAATATATTTACAGCCAGTGCTCTGATAGGAGATGTGATCTTCTGTCATTCATCCATCATGTAACAGCCCACAATATGCCAAGAGTTCTCTTGGTATCCAAACAAAACTCAGGAGTAGGAAGGAGTTCACACAGCCTCCCTTACACAGATACACACAATTGGGCCTTAAGTGGTTCGCTGTTCTTACTCAAAACACATATTATCATTCACATGTTGCACGGGGAAATACATCAGCTTTGCTGGTCACTCTGAATTTACTAGCAGAGGTTCCTGCTATAGCTACATCAGCACAGCTTTAACAGGCAGCTAATGCTTGTTTCTTCTTCCTTTCCAGCACAGCCTTGCAGCAGTTCACCCCCCAACCCGGTACCTCAGTCTGTCTTGTCAGCCCAGGCCCAGCCTCCGCTTGGACCTGTCCAGGCCAGTGAAGGTGAGCCTGTGATGTTTCGGGCCTCCTGCACTCAATGGTGCATTGAAGCACATCAGGAAAGGATAAGGTCAGGTATTTCCTTTGGGCTGAGTGCCCAGTAACTTTGGAGCGGGGGAGGAAGAGATTTTCTAAGGCCCCTTCAGAAAGTGGGGCCAGTGCTACTCGGGCATGGCAGGAGGAGAGAAGTCTCTTGCCAAGGCCCCTCTGGAGCACTGATTAAACACATTGGGGCACCTCCTTTGTGCTAATAGATGAAACTGCTCCTCTCATGAACTTGGGTACCCAATGCCAAGTTTAGATACAGTCTAGACACAGTAGCATATTTATAACCTTGGCACATGACGTGGCAGGCAGTGGGGTACAAACAACATTCAGAAACGATGAGGTGCAAAGTTATTTATACCTAAGATTGCTGAATGTAGGGTACGACAGCCCCAAGGGCAGAAGTCACAACTTACTGGAGACAGGAAAAAGCTGCCCTCTCCTGAGCTGCAGGCAAGTCTCTATTCACTCACAACAAAAAAGCCCATATTCAGCAGGTAATATTCACAGTGAAACTCTCGTGACCGTTTGACACCGTCCAGAGGACTGAGGGGCAGCAATTCTCTCACACGTCTAAGAACTGACTAATTCATGACAGTAACAGAAGTCAGCATCTCAAATACGAGAGAGCTCGAGTGCAGCGAGCCTGCAGGCTGCTCAGGCTGTGAGGGGCTGAAGCATTCGTTACAGGATATACAATCTCGGCAGCTCCTTGCAATTAATTCCATTTTATGTGACGTAGATGCGGTCCGCTGTCGAGCAAGCTCTGGGTGACATTGACCTGAGCTGACAATGTCAGCTGAAGATCTAGTTGAAGAATCAGAAGAGTTATGGAATTATTTTTTTTCCAGAATCTTAGACTGTTTACAGATAAAATTGATCTAGTGGAGGTTTAATATCTACGGACCCCTTTGAGCTCCTGAGCTGCAATGGTTCAGAAGCACAATGTGTTATTATTTAATAGGAGGAGTCTGAGCTTTCAGACAGCTCCCTGGCTTCCTTGTGGAAACTGCACCCCTAGAATAGGCTCACAACATGATTTTGATTCCATCTTGGCCTTGATATGGGAATCAGATAGGACTGTTAACTGCTTATACATCTTACCAGACAATGGCTCCCTGGTATGTAGTGTGGCTAAGTCATGTCTGGTGGCTATTAATGTCCCAAGCCTCTTTAGAACACAGACACCCTGTGAGACAGGCTGGCTGAGACAGGATCAGTCAATGACAACAGGGTGAAGGAAGTCTCCATGTCAAATCTTCCTTCAGGGAAAGGAGTGTCGCTCCAAGAGCTGGACAGGACTGCTCTTCCCTCTCCTTTCTTCATCTTGCTACAAAGGGGTTTAGGTTACTGCCTTTAGGTGGGGTAAACCGGTTTTGCAGGTGATGGTGGGGGAGCAGGCGGGAAAGAGTAAGGTTGGCAATAAATACCCATCTGTGTCCTTTGTGTGACATGACTTGCTTGTCATGAAACACCTCAACCTTCAACCCGGAAAGAAACTTTTACAGACGTAATTGGCTTTAATAACAGCTTGCACAAACACGGTACTTTCTCCTGAGAATCCCACGCACTGGGCAAACAGCTGTCCTACAAACCTCTGCCCTGAACACAGAGATGTCACTGTCACTCACAGGCAGAGATAGATTATCCACAGAGAGAGTACACTGCCCAACTGTTAGCTCATCCTAGAAGTCAGGGAAAGGTCAGAGTCGAATTCTCCAGTGCTTTCACTAGGAAAACATCTCTTCTCCCTAGCAGGTTTTTAAGGAGGCTGTTCCTCTAATCTGTGAGATGAACCTTTCTCATGGGCCCCCGATTCTGTGCCATACAACGCTTAAGCTGTGGGGCAAACACCTCCCACTTACAGCTATAGTTTTATATGTCGACTTTGCAAGGGTTCAAAGCAAGAGACCATCTTTCATTATGTGGAATAAGAAGAGTTTCAGCAAGATTCCCCCACCCTGCAAGAAGAACGTGCCATCTCCCCGTGCTGAGTCTCATTTCACACTAGCACAGACACACAGCTCTGCTTTCAAGCATCTGCTGCCTGGTTTCTGCAGCATCTAGTCTTTGGAGGGAGAGACACAGAAAACATGGTCCAGAAACCAGCAGACCTTGGAAGCTTTCTGGTGGGAGGCCTCTTTATCAGTAATGAGTGCTATGATTTGTCAAAACGGCCTCTCACCTCTCTCATGCCCATCTGACCTGTGAGAAATTATGTCAGTCCAGGCACTTGAACTGTATTTAGACAGAGAAAGAAATGGGCAGTGTAGTGAATCACTGCCCATCTCAGTGGGCCAAATCCTGCATCTGACAGCCATAAATGCAACCATGAGCGGGAAGTGTCAGCGTAAGGGTGCTGAATCATCTCATCCCAGAACAAGCCTTTGAGCGGTCACCTACTTCATTCTTCTGCACACGAAGTGGGGAAAAACCTACATCAGCATCCTTCCTAGCAGCTTGTTCGCTGCATCCTCCCAGCTGCAATGAACCAAAGTTTCTCCCTTCTGTTGAAAAAAATGCTTGCACCCTTCTCAGGCTACTGCTAAGCACATTGTCCAAACATCTTCTGAATGCCCCACAAGCCACAACTCAACTGCATTTTTACATGTGAAGGCGAGAAAATATTGTCTGCTTCATCTGAGCTGACCATCTGCGTAGTAAAGACCATTTCTATTTTGACTTCCAGAATAACATTAGCCAAAGTGTTGACACTTTACAGGTAGGAAAATTAAGAAAGAGAAATGTGAGAAAGAGAGGGAGAAAAATTATAAGGATCAACCTGTCTCATGCCTCCTCCTCCCCTCTCCTCTTTATATCCTTCTCAAGCAGCTCTAGGGCATTATTTGGTTTGTGCCGGACTGAGAGGATGCTGCCAGGTCAGCAGGATATATTGTCCATTTAGACACAGGGAGTATTATTTAGTCTAGAGACTCTCAAAGGAAATATCCATTTGCATGTGAAAAATCTCTGGAATTCCATTTGCTCTCTCCAGTGTCCCTGTATCTTTGCAAGCTCCAAAATGCAACTGCTGCTTTCTCCATTCTCTTCTGGCTCTGGACTTCAACTGCTCTTTGTGTAGGTGAGCTCACAGTGAGTTTATCCCTGCACCAGGCATGTTAAATAGCAGGTTGAAAGTTTTGCCTGTATCCCCAACAGATTTGCTCAGAGAGAACTTGATGACTGGTTGAAAGGGAAAGGTTTCAAGCTTCTTTGGAAGGGAGACTTTGTGCTACAAAACCTTCAAAAGCCAGGCATAAATATGTGGGAATGTGGAGAAAGAGAAGGCCCGCACACGCGATGGTCACAGACTGTGTTCACTGCTCCCAATTCCCAACACTGCTTGCTGGTGAGCTGATGAGGCACTAATCAAAACCTGAAACTGCCAGGACTGAGTAGGTTTATCCCCACTGCTTCTTCCCACTCCCTTAGCAGCAGGACAGCAACTGGCTTCAAGGCCTTAAAAGAGGATAGGACTGACAAAACTATCCAGCCCCTTAGGATGGGGAGATGGAGGGGGGACAGTCCTAGCAGCTGCGGCAAGACCATGATGCCAAGTTCAGCTGGATTTCACAGAGCTCTCTGCTAAGCTGTACAGGCTCCCTTCAGCTGTCTCCATAGCTGTGCTGAGCTTTCCTTATTCCCATCCAGGAGTATCAATGACCCAACCAGCTCTCTCTGGGATGTATTAAGCCCTTTCGACAAGCATCCATACCTGGAGAATAACAAGCAGTGCTCCTTCCAGGGCCATCCTTCACAAGCACCAATCTCTCAAGCTCAGGTGACAAGTCCCATATGCCTAAAGCCTAAAGGGGTAGCCCAAGCTTGCCTAAGAGCATCAGGGTCAGAACCTAGTTGTGCCGTGCACACTTTCTTTCCCTTCAGCCCTTCCCAAAGCCTTCACACTTCCCCAGGCTTACCGCTGGAGATCTTGATCATTGTATTCCCTGTCTTGTTATTAAGATTAATCTTCTGATGAGCTTACCAAGACTGCTGTAGTGACGCACTTGCCCAGTGATGTCATCACCCTCACCACAGCTTCCAAGGCATTTTTGAGTCATTCTCTTGCCACACAAGCAGAGCTATTTGGCTGAATAATAAAACCACCTTCCCCTCCCAGAACAGCAGACAAGGACTGGGAGCAAACAGGCTCACATGCCTGGTCCTGGGAGTAAGAAAGCCAGGTGGATTTGCCTCCATCTCTTACCCACTCTGGGCTGGCAAAGTTTGACCAGGTTCCTTCCTTCAATCCGTTGCTGTCCTTCCCTATCTTTACCCTTGTGATTAGGCCAATTGAACAGAAGTCTGTGCTAATTTTGAAGAGAAGAAACACTCCTTCCCTACCTAAGTTTGGCAGAAGTGAACAGCATGCCCCAGTTTCTTTAGGACCACGGCCTCCCTCAGAGGAGGGGAAGGTTCTTGGCAATTCACTTATTTCTGTTGCAAAAACACCACTTCTGACTTGGTTCCTCCTGCTGTTTGGTGCACAGGCGCTGACCCCATGATAAGGGAATCATTGTTGAGAAGTTATAAATAGCTATCAGACAGGGGTCACCATTGCTGTTAACTCACAGCAAATGTGTCAGCCAAAGTTGTTCCATCAGGAAACTGCATTTCCCACCCTTGGTCTGTATCACTCTCCTCCCTTCCTAGAGGTGTCTGCTCTACAGGATATTAACTCCTATCTCTCCAAGTTCTTTTTCTCTCCAATTCCTGTTCCCTTTCCTTTCTTCATCGTGGCAGGGACAGAGGCATGCAGACACTCACTTTAATGATGACATTGTTCATTGGGATCCTCTTCTGTCCTCGCACCACAGTTTCAAAAATGTATTCTGACATAAAATAGGGAGGTGCCTAACCAATGTCGCCCTTGTGACAATAATTAAGAGTCATTTAAGCACTGTGCTTAGTACAAAAAGTACAGTCAGGTCATACTAGTGAGTCAGAATAGAGAGAATCGACTAAGGGATGGAAAGCCACAACCCTGGGTTGCTCAGGACAAACTCCCCAAGTCTGGGGAAAAGACATACCAGAGGCATCAGTGAATCCACCGAGAAAAGGGCAGTGTTGTGTATGTGTTGAGTAGTGGGAAGCCAAAACTGGGATTAGGTCCTTTTTAAGAAGAGAAAAGCCTGGAAGGGTAACAGTGTTGGTTCCAAAGACACAGCTGAGGTTACAGAGAATTTAACGTGACACAATTGTCTTTATAGCGATGCAGGCGAAAGGGAACAAGGGGGTTCTGTTTTCCCCTGAAGTATCTATACCAGCTGTTCTCAGAAGTTACCAAGCAGAAGACTCAATTAGCTGAGTTCCTAATATAGCAAGCTATATGATCATGGGGCTTTTAAAAATTTATTTGTTTTTTTAATTTTGTCTCACCCATTGGTACACTTCTAATGGTAAAGGTCTTTACTCTGTGGAAACTCTTCCTAACAGAACTTGAACTGACTCAAGGGAACATTTATTTTGGGAGACTGTCCTTTAAAAAGAAAACACACACACACACACACATTTTAGAAACTCATCAAACTCTAAGCACTATCCACTTTTATTCAAGTCTTGAGTAAACTGCTTCCTGTGCAGACAGAGTAACATAAAAACTAGGCAACACCCAAACCCAGAAGCACTGTGTCCCTCTGAAAGAGAGCTCTGGGCTGGAATTAAGAGATTGTGGCTCAATTCCTAACTCTACACTGGCCTTTTGACTGCCATTCAATGAGTCAATTCCTTGACTTGTGCCTCAGTTTCCCTACTTCTGTAACAGGCAATATTGCAGACATTCTTGAGGGTCTACTCCTGAACACTGCTAAGTGTTCATCATTGCTGCTACTTTGCTAGCCTAATTCAGCCTCAGCCCGATCCCTGTGAGCACTAGACTTTACTCTTTCTAAAGGATTCTGTACTTTAAACACTTCTCATTAAAGGAAAAAAAAAAAAACAAACCCTAAAAAAACCCAACTAATAAGTAAACAAACCACAGCTCCATCAGCCAGGAAGAAAACAACTCAGACAGAGACTTATTTGGCTAAGTGACATCCTGCCCAGGAAAATTGCTAATTACTCAAGAAGCAGCTTGTGAACGAAACTGGTTTTATGTCCTCGAGTGTGAGGGTGTGTTCAATGTGGGGAGCAGGGGAAGATGGAAACTGCACAGAAATGAACTCCTTTAGCTGGGGAGAAGGAGAAGGGCTACGTAAAGATGACCCTAACAAGGTCACATTAGGAGTCTGCCCTCCCTTTTCAACAATGGCCTCATGAAGGCAGAGAAGTTGGGCTGACCCTAGTGTCTGTCTCCTCTGGCACCCAGAGGTGTGTGGTTTCAAATCCTGTCTGCCTCCTGTCCTACTGAGCAGCAGCCAAAGCCAAAGAGGTGGATAGGGACGGAGGGGAGGGGAAGGGCGGGGAAAGAAAAAACAACCAACCAAAACAAACCAACAAGCTAAAAGCAAATCTCCTGAAAGGAAGTCAAAGGCCAGATGTTCCCTGCTTCCTGTCCGCTGCTGCCACGGTTGCCATAGCCTGTGGTTGTGGTTAGTCTGTCTAGAGCTCATATGTGAGACACTGAAACTGTGTTTACTGGAAAGTCCCCCCAGCTCTGTGGCTGATCATCTGCAGCAACACCTGATAGCAGACGGCCTTGTGAAACTCAAGGTTTATCTCAAAGTGGGATGTTTCTGCTGGGCTCATGTCACTAACATGCAGAAAAAGTGGTCCTTCCTCAAAATATAAGCTACATAAGCATGATATCAATGTGCACTTTGGACTAGTTTTAAAAGAAATATGTCAGAAAATGGTTAATATCTTTGTGTGAAAATGCTGTAATGCATGTGAGGCTTTGATATTATAACTCCTCCTGTGATAGGGTCATCCTGTGCTTTATGCAAGAGCAAAAATTGACCCTGGAATCAAAGGCGGGAAAACACTGACAGAAATATCAGCTATAATTATAGTAAATTCAACCATTTTCTGCCTGTGAAATTATAGAAACTCTTCCTTGACACCAGTGAGTATTTGGACTGGAAACTATCTTTTGGATGGAGTCCTTTAAAAGCTATTATTCAAGTATAGCAAGGAGAAGAATCAAATCCAGTCTATTTCCAACAAGAAAAGGGGAAGAAATAAGCAGAGGAGTAAAAAAAAAAAATATATATATACTTTTTAAGCACCATATACTGCTCTTCCTAATCCAACTAAGGAAGCATAGGCGAAGTTAGACCACCAAAGTGTGTTTAGGTATAGAATCTGCACAACCAGTTTGCTGGATGTATAGAGTCAGGCATAAAATGCTATGTATGTTTAGTAAACACCATTATATTGGATGATATTTCTTCACACTGCTTCTCTGTAACTGGCTGCATATGAACCAAACAAAATATAAATACAGTTGTCCCTACTACAGGAAAGAAATTGTAAGCAGGCAGAGGACAGAAGCACAGCAGACCAGCTGCATGGCATATTTTGGCCACTACTGAATAGATGGAGTGTATAAGATGGGCCGGTGTGTATACACAGTCCTAGCAACTGCTCACAGGCCTCTTGAGATCAGAGCACAGCAAGGAATCCAGCACAGCTTAGAGGGCAGGACAAGTCTGCAGTGAAGTGGAACTAGAAGCAGGACACAAACAATTTATCTAAAATATTGACAAGTCCCTGATAAACCATATTAGTCCTTACCCTGCGTGTAAAAACCTCTCATCCACCCCCCACCCCCCCCCCCCCCCCCCCCCACCCCCCCCCCAAACCAAATCCAACAAACAAACACATAAACAAACACACAAACAACACACGGCCGACACTGTATACC
>JAAGNO010003616.1:44492-68817 GCA_033439905.1 Ceryle rudis | reverse complement strand
TAATCTGCTATGCTCTTTGCCTGAGCAGTAATATGTGAACATCTTCCAAGGTACCTACACCTCTGCAGGATTTAAATACTGTTTAATTTACATTTTGAAAGTTTGTACATCCCCTTTTGTCATTGTATTTCTACATCTCACAAAAATAGAAAGGTAGCAACAATAATACTTATCAGGTAATTTTAAACCTCCAAATGCCAGGGAAACTTAAAAATTACTATATATATTAAAAAAAAAAATAGCACAACATATTTTTTTTCCTCTGTTTTGTGTTTCAGCAGACTTTGGAAGGAAGGATAGGAAAAAAGCAAAACTGAATTTTTATTGTAACCAGGATAGCTGTCAGGGTCCTGAACTCCAGGTCTGAAGTTCATATACTATATCTAGCTCCTATAAAACACTTTGTTTACCTCAGCCCAGTACTTAATACAGTGGAACCTAGCACCTTTGAGAAGCTGAGGTCACGGTGGAAACTTGAAGGGAATTACAGTGCTTGGTCTTTATGAAAATTATACCATATACTACTTTAAGTTAAATGTGAGATTGCTTTATCACAAAATAGGGTGCTTATAAGTAATAGCTGCTTGCTAAAGTTCCAAACTGAGACAGACATCATCTTTTTTAACACTAGAAATAGAATCATCTTGGATCAATGGGAAACAAAACATATATGAAATGTGATCAGGTGTCCCATAGTTTATTTTTTCAAAACTTAGCATCTTTGTGAGAGACTTAAAGGTATTTGTTTCCCAGGTAAACTCAGTCTGTTGAAGGTTTTCACATACTTTGTCATTCACTGTATATTTCTGTGACAATATTTCTTTCATTAAATGAATGTTCTAATCAGAAAAAAAAAAAAAAACAAACCCAAACATAATGACTAAATTATTGATAATACTTGTAATTCACTAGTAGCTAGACCAGAATGTCTTGTTAACTATACATCTGATTTTACTACTTTACTAAGCCCCATCTCTATACCTTTCCTGAATGATAAACAGATATCTCTGCTGTGTGATTATGACTTAAGTTGTAGGGAATTGATTTGTTGAGTTAGGGTGCAGAGGAGGAATATTTGGGTTTTCTACTGCTGTTAAAAATGAATGAAAATACAAAATCCCGTGTCCCAAATATTGTTGGTTTTGTGAATAACTTTCTCCTAAGGAAAAGTTTAAGCAGCTCTTAAGTGCCAAATTAACAGGAAGCTTACCTTCAGTTTTTACAAGATTTGATCTCTTTCCTAGATTTTGGCTTGTGTGCTATGCATATTAGACATCTGTGTCTTGTGCTCTTAGTCATTGAATGTTAGATCTGAGATTAGAAACTGACTCGTCAGAGTCACAGAAACAAGGAATTAATCTGATTTACAATGATTTGCTAAATACTTGGCTTATATTATGTGATTCATTGTAAAGAGACAGATTATAGCTAGATTCTTGTGAATGCCAAACAACAGTAGAACTGAAGTCCCTACAAGGAAAAGATCATAGGAAAAAGGACAACTTTGGGAGAGGCCAATATAGGAAAAAAATCCCCCAACAACAAAACAAAACCCATAAATACAAAAACCTTACAGTTTTTAGCTTCTTTCTTTCTTCTTCCTCTCCCCTTCTTGCAAAAGCAAGTTAAAAAAAAACCAGTTAAAATCATGCTAGTGTAGTTTGGCAATGAGTAGCATAGAAGGTAAAAGAAAGAATTCCAAACAAAGTTACATGCTTCATGAATTCAGGCTTGTCTGATGGGTACCACAGGTTCTTTAGATTCATGAGACTGAAACTCATTGGAGGTTGTGGCCTTTAGCTTTTTCTTCAGTTGTTTCTTTACAGTTCTGATGCATTCAGGACTGAAATTTGTTTCTTTGCTGTATTAGGTACTTGTTGCAGCTGGGTGGAAGGAAGTATTGCTGAGCTGTAGAATCTGGATGAGGTATGTGCCTTTTGTTGGTCCCTTGTCTGTGCTCTCTTTGCACTTTTACTCGCCCTGCCCTTAGGAAATATGCTGTCATCTTTAGGAATTTTCGTACTTCTAGCAGTAGATTGTCAGCTGCCTTTCTTGTTTTATGAATCTAACATCCCAACATATTAAAATCTCAAGGAAATGACAGATAATCTCTCAACCATGAAGACAGTCCTTCCATCTGTGTGCTGTGGTCTCAAAAGCAGATCCCTCCCCACAGAAACCTTCAGAGACCAACTGTGATACAGCTGTTCCAAGAACACATGAAATGACATAATACATATGTTTTATTCCTTAAGTGTTTGCATTAATGTTGAATGTTTAATAAACTTTTACTCTAGTTGCCTTTGTTTACAGTAAGTAATTTACTGTCCTTGTGTTTTTTAACTAGGTATTAGAACTGAAAGCATGAAATGTTCACACTGAAAGGTTCAGTTGCTTTTTAAGTAATCAAACTGGATTTAAAGCTAGTGTATTTTGAATAACAAATACCACTGCAAAACAGAGACAACAGCTAAGTTATAAGAAGTGTTAAGATTAGGAATTTCAGGTGAGCAGAAATTCATCTTCCACAGAAAGTTCTGTGCCCAGAAGTCTATTGACTGTTGAGATCAGTCTCAGTTGTATAACACACAGTTTGCTGAGTTAGTACAATACCCCCTTCTAATAATGAGTGTTAGCAAAGCTTGATATAATGGTGTCCTGAGATATATGCAGGGAGGGAAATGAAAGATGTACACTGTAAAATGGGGGCTGCAGGGACAGTATAGTAAAACAGTGGTAAGAAATTATTAGGGATAATGAAGAGAAAATACAGTTGGACAGTACTGCACAACAGCATTGTTCTTAGTTGCTACAGGTGCCGAATGATTCACATCTCATTTTCAATGACAAAGAGTAGTAGCTGCAAGAGATCTCTGAGGTCATTTTGGGCTCCATAGTTCAACGTTGTTTCAATCCAGATTTACTGGAGTATAAAACTGGAAGAATGCAGTCATAGCTAGGACTGAAGCCTGCATTACAGAATGACTAGGTGAAAAGCTTAAATACTAGGTTAACTGTAAAGGAACATGGTTGGTTTTGGCTAAGTCAAATGATGCCATTTTATAATAATGGAAGTCTGAAAAAGCTGCTGAAGAAGGATCTCTGAAAAAATATCTTAAACAGGCAGAAAAAAAATCCACAAAATCCCATGGTTCACAAAAAAGAGTATTTGTCTAAATGCCTGAAAGGAATTTGGGATTTTCAAAGCCACAGGCTTTTGGTAGTTTGCTTGTTTTAATCCTGTTACCATAGAGCTCAGTCCTAATAAAGAAAGAAACTGTAAAAAAGCAACTGTAGAAAGGAGGGCAGGTAGCATCATATTTCATGGGTCAGTTGTTTACTTATAAGCAGTGAGAGAATTTAATAGTGGAAAATGGAAAGAGGAATTAGGTCTAATCACATCTGGACACTCTGTGGTTCTCCACTTACTGTTTGAGTAAAATCTCTTCCTTAGCTCTCCAATTTACAAGTGCTAGTCACTTTGTGGGCATAATGAACACTTGAATGGTGAGGACTGCTCTCTAAGATTTACAGTCCTATCACATGTTCCCACTCACATGAGCTATAAAATAAATAAGCCTAAATATGAATCTTAAGAATATGTCAGTTACTATTTCTGATTACTAGAAAAACTTGCAGTCTTGTATGGAAGTTTCTTTTTTCTTAAAATCATTACATGTGCAATACTTTGTGGCAGTTTAGACTGTAAGGGTTGGAATCCCCCAAGTCTGTGTGTTTTCATTGACTTTGAAGGGCTCTGCAAGAATCATCTTTCATGACCGCAAACTGAACATGGAGTTCAAACAAAACTGTATTAGGGCTCAGTTTGTTTTTTTTCTTTCTTGCAGTGCATAAGACATGCAGGATTGAGACAATAATTCATGCATAAAATCTTCCCTTTCCCTCTCATGCGTTGTAGTGACAGAGAATGTAATGTCTGTGAGAGGGTAAAATGACTATCAATGTTTCAAAGCCAAACCTATACATCTAAGTATGGATTTTCAGTTGATTTCTTAATGCAAAGTAATTTCTTGATACAATGTCACTGCATACCTTTAAATAATATTTAAATACTCTGTTAATGTTATGGAGAGTTAAACAGAGTTTGAAATGCTGATCTTACAAATTTAAATAATAATAATATATTTTAAAAAATCTGCTGCCACAAATGTGTTAGAAATGAACCTATATAAAGGAGCAGTTAACCCGGAACTATTGTGAAATATATTATATATTGTTTGACATACTTTTATATGAGCAAGCAGAAGTACCCCATCCTTTAGACTGTGGTAATGTGCCTTATTGTTAAATTCAATAGGAAAAGCTATTCATACTGTAGTATGATTGAAAAGAAAATTGAATCCTTTTGATGTTATAAATGTGTCTATTACTGCATGTGCACACAAATTTTCCATGGAAATTATGGTGAAAGTAGTGATTCTCCTAGAAAAATGCATTAGTGTTGACATGTTCAATTTTAGCCACATCAGAATATAAATACCCTTTAACCATGGTCAAATTGTTGGGAATGTATATAGTGTATCTACATAAGTCAGTTGTCTGTCTAAAAATATATGTTCCTATAGTCCAGTTATGTTCTCTGTTTCAGCTGAAAGGGAAATTAAAAACAGTGACTCGCATGTATCAGTGTTTTCTTACAATATTGTGTTTTAAAATACTTCACTATGTGAAGTATTTTTTACATAACTGTTCATAATTACTTCTAATTTGAAAAACCACAATATACTTAACAGGATTTTGGTTATAAAGCAAATTGCATGTGAGAGGTTGACCGTCCATTCACTTGCATGGCATTTGGTTCTGTGTACGAAGTGCTAAATTCTCCTCGTAATGGAGATAGTCTATGCTTTTTTGCATTGACAAATGGATAAAAATAAGAGTGTACCCTATAGCTAAAGATTTATGGTACTGGTACTTTCAAAGTTTGCAGTGTGTCCAGGTTCATAACTAAAAAAGACAATTTTTTTTTTTTCTATCTATGAAGCCAACTGGATGCTCTGAGATAAAATTACACCCACTGTTTTAAAGTGTATTTCTCAATGCATTTTGTATATTAAGGTACAGTAATTTATGTGGCATAATGCAATAAGAACTAACCTGACACAAGCAGACATGAAAACATTATGTATATTGCTCTGTAATTATATAAAAGCACGAACATTTTTTGGGAGGGAAGACTTCAATTCTTCAGAGCTCGTTTGGTATAGCTATGGCAGTAATCCTTCCTGTTGGTTTAATCCAATGAAAAGTACACAATACATGTTGCTTGTTTGTTTTTTTTGGTTTGGTGGTGGAGGGGTTTGATGTTTGGGGTTTTTCAGGCATACTTTTTTTCTGCACACTGAGAACAGATTTAACTTGGAGAGTATTCTAGCTAATTTGATAAAGTGATAGAAACCTAAAAGACATCTCAGAAGGACTTGCAATTCCATGTTTAGATGACAAATAATTTTATTTAATATCTGTATACTTAGAATATCTATTGCCTCCCCCCCCCCCCCCCTTCCCCCCCAAAAAAGGCTGAAGAGCCAGAGCTGTAAATTTTTTTTTAAGTGGATGATTTCCTATGCTGGACCCTAATAAATTTGCTTGAGTTAATTATAAAGTTAATTATAAATCTCCCAACATCTAGGACATATATATGAACAGGTCTTTTCAACTTAATAGGAATCCTGCTAATTTCCATTGTCTTTTAGGGCAGAATGCTGGGAAAATTATAGGTTGGTCTGATTTTTCCATATATTACTATATTGATGTTTCAACAGTGAAAACAATGGAATAGAAATAGACAAGTGATAGAACATTAAGTATGGAACAGTAGAAGAGATCAGTTGGTACCACTCCGTTATTAGAAGCAGCAGTTTTCTGTGATAAATCCCTGAAGTTCCTGTTTAGCGAAAAAGAGAGCTGCCACCAAATTACAGAAATAAATATACTAACTAAGAGGAAAGAAATTACAGAAGGAATGTACAGAGGTGGAAAGGGACCATTTATTTTACAGTAAACTGTTGGCTCTTCTAACAGAATGCAGGCTGCCTTCAGTGTTTTGGATCCTTGTAAAACAATGAACTCAGTAATTAAATTATTTTTAATACTGTTACCTCTGAATTGTGCTTGTGATTTGGATAGTGATAATGATTGAAACATGGTTTATTGCTTAAAACTCAATGGAGTCATATATGAGTATCTGAGAAAAAGTGAACCTTGATTCACAGACATGACTTCTGCATTGAAACAAATGATTGTAATTTATGTTGCAAAAGAAGAGGGAAGGCAGGGAAAATTACATTATTGTATTAATTGGCTTTTGTTCTAAATCATCAGGAAGCTTTAGTTTCGCTGGAGGAGGAGAGGTGAAAAATATTTCTCTCTGCTCTTCCTTTTTATAAGAAACAGGAACAATAGGGTTTAAAGACATGTTTTGATGACTGAGAGCAAATTCTCTTACATTTAGAAGTTTTCCATAACCATATTTTTCCCCTCCTTCAGCAAACCTATCACTTGGTTCCCTCAGTTTTGGTTTCCGTAAATCTCAGCAATAATGCACAGCCTTAGTAGCAGGTGACAAAGCATTGCTGAACACAGATAGTGCTTAAGATCCTCCTTGTCCACTAATACTTATTGCAAGAGAAGCCTAGATGTTTTAAGTAAAGAAATTATGATACAGTTTTTTAATTAAATTTCTGAATGTCTTTGTAAAAAAAAGAAATTATTTAACAGAAAATAAACCCCAGGAAATGTTGCAAGCAGTAAATAATTGCAAAGGCTTTGTTCAAAGAAAGAAGTAAACTTATAACTTGAAATTAAAAACTTCAGCTTTGTGTGGGTAGTCTGGAATAGTACCATATCTGGGTAAGCAACTACTGGGCATTTTGGCATGTTTTGAAAGCAGAAGTCGAGATCTTCAACTAGATGCTCACAGGCTATTTCAGAGTGAAAATTACTTTATGCCTATCTAATTCCTTCTGGTGTGCTGAGTTTGTGAGGCTCAGTACAGCTGAAGTACTCAGTGCCCATTTTGAAACACCAGCATCCCTCCAGTATATTTGAAAATCATCTATAGTCAGTTATCTAATACATAAATTTTCTGCTGTAGTACCTGGACACCTTTCATGAAAATTAAACATGTGAATCTCTTGTCTTTTAACCCTGTCAGCAGGGATGAACTATGAAGTTATTGTCATCATTTGAATATAAAATGTATTGGTGGGTACATATTACTTAAAGCGTTTGAGTGCTGATATTTTGGAAAATAATTATGTACTTTTCTTTGTTTCCATTCTTTAACTCCTCCTTCCTCTTTTCCTCCTCTCTCTTTCCAAGCTTTTCACCTAAGTTAGTGTATCTTTTCTAAATTGTTCAGAATCCAAGTATGGGTGGATATATTTACACAGAGTGAATTACGGCTGGATGCATTCCTATGTCAACATGTGCCACGCTGATTTCTTATAGAGTAGGTTATTATTCTGTGTGGCATAAATAGTATTACCAGACTGATATGATTAAAGCCAGTGAGTCATTAATTAGCATCTAATTAAAAGAGACTAGTAACGTGTCCATGTACACCAGCTATTGTGTTATATTTTCCTTCACAGAAAAGTGATTCAAGCTTGCATGATAAAGTGCAAGTTACATGTCTTTTTATATACTGAATATAATACAGTATAATATAGGTGTGTGGGTGTGAGTCTGAGTATATATAAGGGTAAAGCAAGGTAGATGCTTTATTGTTGTATGACTATTCTAACACACATAAGCAATTTAACTACTAATACACATGAAATAGAAGCACAGTCTTTTTGTGTTACAAGACATTTGTAAAGTAAATTCACTGGCAGGAATGGAAGAAATAGTGAGTAGAGTGAACCCGCTTAAGCTTAGATTGGCTCCTTTCCACTTTTCACTGTCAACTGATTATTAATAACGAATCATAATGGTCTCATCATGACGGCAATTCCAAAGAATTTCATGTAGATGAATCACTAAGCATGGAGACGAGGGTTTAAGAAAATCCATAAAGTGTGGGCAAGATATGTATACTAGTCCAGACTGAATATTTTGGTTTCACGGGTTTGCTTGAACATGAATCAACTGCAGTTTTACAGAATTGCATGCTACATACTTATAGCTTCTTAATAAATCATGCAATTTTATTCCTCTGTTAAAAATGCATTATTATTATATGTGTAAGACCATATAAATGAAACTGCAGAGTATTATTAGCAATGACAGTTTCTTCTCCCAGCTTTAAGACAATGCTTTAAACTTGGGTTTGTCTTTTGTGTTTGCAGCCCATATTTGACACTTACATTATAAATAGTCAGTGTGAAGTCAGACTGGAAGACTTCTTACAAATACAGACAACAGTAAAGTTCTAATAAATCATTGCTACCGGTTTTGAACTCTGATAATGATGCATTGGAAAAAGTTTTGTGGGAAGGAATTAGTCCCCTGTTCAAAATGGGATATAGGTTTCTTTTCCATCACCATCTAAGTTTTCGAAAAGCCTATGAGAATCTTGCCTACAGATTTATAGGTGAGGAAAACAACATGTACAAATTGAAAAACTAAGACCTGTGTAAAGTAAATTATGTTAATTCCCTCAATTTAGACATTAACCTACTCCAGTGGTTATTTTTGGCCATCTTTGTCCAAAATATTTTTTTTTTAATGCTTTTTCTGTCATGGTCTACTGTGTCCAGGTTTACACTTCTACATTATGAGTAACTTCTAAAATTTCTATAAAATCTCCAATTACTAATGCTGTCATTTTATACTAGTATTTTTTTGTTTGTTTGGGGCTCTCAAAAGTGATTCCCAGGCATTAATTATTTAAGCTCATTAAATTCCTGTTAGATACAATAGGTATATATAGTCCAAGTTACATTTTTGACATGAATAATTTAAGCCCAAACTACAAAGACATTAAATTTAAGCTCAAGACAGTACCAGTTTTAGGTGCCTTTCTCCTCTGTGTTGAACATTCTGTTAAAAATTTAGTGGGTTGTGTGTTTTTGTTTGTAGTTTTGGGGTTTTGTGTTTTGGTGTGGGTTTTTTGGTTTTTTTTTTTTTTTTAATGCAATACAAAAATTGGAGTGAGATTCAGTATTTCACAGAGCAGAAAATTAGCAAGCCTAAGATTTTGATGTTCCTTCAGGGCTTTGATATATCATTTGGGTCTGCAATGTATTACATACCTGCCCATTTAATACTAAGTGCCAGCTTTAGGGTTAGTGCCTACGCTTTTCTTAGTTGTAGTGAACAAGTCACACTTTCCATTCAGGAGAAAAAAAAAGTGAGGTGAGGCACTTGCCCTGGAAAGTGAGATAACTTAAAGTCAATTACTTTTATTGTATGAGGTTCTTCAATCCATGGTTTTGGCCTGTTAGGGCAGTGCCACACTTAACAGGCTCCAAGCTGGGTTGAAGAGGCTTCTTAGAGAAGACATTCTACACTGCACTAGCAAGGACAAGAAATCTGCTGGGACAAAGTGCAAAAGAAGGCATGATCCTCTAGCCTAATGGTCCTAGAGCAGTTTCTGTATTTTTTATGAAAGTGTCTTTTTTTATTTCATATCTAAATGACCAATCATCTACTTATATAAAAATATGAGCACAACCACATCACTATTGTAAAATAAAGTAGTAGGAGCAAATGCATTTTCTAGGTATCCCTTCCAGTTTTGTTAGAACCTCAAAGGATACTTACTCTGTTGTAATCCTCAGGCCTCATTTCTGGATCCAAACCATGCTCAGGCAAGATACAGGTGATAGAACTAATGTCTTATCTTTTAAAACCAAAGAAAGATGCATATTTTTAATTAGAGCATTCCCAGAGTTAAACAGTTGTGAGAGGACTGGTTTTCTTTGGGTTTCTTGTGCCCTAGGTGAACATTGCATTTAGGCAATTAAATTCTGCCTTTTCTGTTGTCAGTGCTATAGCAGGTGACTTGACTTAATTCTAAATGACTTCTAAATAGCAGGACAAGGGAACAGTGGCATACTCAGAATCTAAGTGGTACTGTCTTGAGCTTTTAAATCCCTTTCAGAGACCACTGGAGCATTTCCATTTGAAGTCCCCAGGTTTTGTCTTTAATTACTAAACAATTATAGTTTTCAATACAGATTTCTGTCTGTTAGGGCTGTGATCTTTGTCAGCCATCAGTTAGGCAGAGTTGCCTAGCTCATAGCTGTACACTTATGCCATTTCCAAGAAAAAAAAACAGTTCCAATATAGACAGACTTGAAAATTTGTTGTTCTTTGTGGTTTGCTTGCTCTGAAACCTAGGAATCAGATGACTCTTCTGACTTCACTTTGCAGTTTTCTAGCTTAACAGCGACATTTTCAATCTCTTATGTAAAAAATGTTATTATTGGCCAAAGTTAAGCTCTTCTGAGTCTTCAGAAACTGTGAAGATTCTAAAGATACCAACAAATTTGACAAATGGGATGAAACCCAAACTTTGAGAAACTTGGAATTCATGTGTGGGAAAAATCAGCGTTAGGGCTTGGAAAATGTGTAGCTGAACCACTAAGTGAAAGATTTGACTGTTCAAACAAGCGCACATTTTAACTGAGCTGCAAAATGCACTGTTTTGGTTTCACGAGAAAACTATTGGAGTCTTATGATATGTCATCTGGTGCAAATACATTTACTGTCCCCAAAAGGGCATTCAGAATCAAATGGAAGTTACTGCTTGTTATAAATATTGTCTTTTTCATACTGATTCTTACTTTGTAAACCAAAAAGTTGAAAGTAACCATGAAGGGTGTAAACCACAGAAACAAAATTGGCAGACCTCATATAGATGCAGTTCCCTACTTCTTGGGATGCAATTCATAGAAACATCTTTGGAAGCACTGCCAAGGTAGGCTTTAAAGTAGATGTGTATATGCTTTCTTATTGGGGAGTGGGGGGAAAAATATAGGGTGTTGGAGATGGATGCTTTTGTGAAGAACACAGAAAAAACCCACATTTTAAATATTTTACTTCAAACTTGTTTGATCTATGCCTACAGTTTAGTATGTCAGATTCTATCACCTTTTAGTTGTGACAGACGGATAAGTTTCTGTGGCCTAGCAAACACTAAATATCCTAACTTAATGCCTACATATATATCCTTGCCTCCCAGCACTTTTGTAGTAGCTCTGCCTCTTTCACTGTAAAATTATGTGTCTTGAATTACTTCACACTTATTGTGGAATGCACAGTACAGGAGAATCCTGTCTGAGGTATGGAGCAATGGTTGGTGCTCTCTTTTTGCACACAAGAGCTTTCACTCAGACTAAATAACAGTATTATTATTACAAAAAGGTAATATGCAGACTAAAGACAGGAAATGACTGAGGATGGCTAAACATAGCTCACTGTATACAGGTAGCACTCAAGAAAGCTGATACCCAAAATGTTCAATAAACTTTTTGCAGTTGTTACAGCAAGAGTTTGAATAATAATCAAGAAACTAAAGCAGCTACTCCTGCTGTCATTTAACCTGTGGGTAGGGCTGTCCGGAAGGCTATGAAACAGGTTGCACTTCTTCACAGGCCTGTGTAAAACTGATGTGAAATTTAATTAGGCTCAAAGTATCATTAGAGTGAGGAATATAAGTGGGAATATACATTGCTTGTTTCTAACATGTAAGAAAATTAATCTTCTTAAGTGTCTTTTTACACTAAATTTGGGAAACAAATTGCAGTCAATAAATGCAGTGGTAAAACTTAGTTGTATTGTAGGTGTTTCAATATGCCAAGGAAAATTTGTTCAGGGAAATATCCATTAATAAACATACAGGTGCAGTTTTCCCATTGAAATACATGAAACTGAGCACTCAGCATCTCATAAGGGACTTCACTGCCACCTCACAGCCTAATTGCTTTTTGTCTCACTGAAGTTTTAAGTAGAAGGTACAAGTTTGTTTCTCATCAGTCAGCAAGCTGTTTATTGCAGTAAATGTGTCATGCCCCTGTATTTCTGCCGTACTAGTTCAGAGGTCTACAGGTGTGATACCAACAATCAGAGATCTTATTATAGTCCATAGGTGTAAAATTATTTTTCTTTCTTTGCATTCCTGCATAGATTTCATTTGCATTTTTTCCAGTATGCTTTCATATCCATCATCAGAAGTTCCCAGTAGTGATTACCAGCTTTTGTTGTTGTATGTTGCTTTTCTGCTATTTGGTAGAGTCTATTTTTAATATTGCTTCTGACTACTGCGTGTGTGGGCTTGTCTCAGCGGTTCAATCCTGAGTGTCAGGCATTCAATTAAACAGGGTATTTTTTATTTTGTTCAAGAAGACTGAAGTGTGTCTAGCCCAGTAACTGAGTAAGAAGGAAAGCAGGCAGGCAAGTATTTCTCTTGAAAATGGCATAACATCTGCAGCCAATGTGAAAAGATCACAGGATTAGCTTTTCTTTAACACTATTATTTTCTTTCAATAGAGTGTAAAATTTTGAGGCATGAAGTTTAATACTGGGTGTTACTTCAATAAGATTGGTTTTGCATGTGTGACATAGCAGCAATACATTTGTGTATTGGTTTGGGATAATCCCACTTGGGTATATGTGTTTTAGGGTTTTTTAGTGAGTTCTTATGCAAGACCATTTTAAGGCATTTTCCCATGTATATTTACTGATCTATATGTAATATTTTGAAACTTTTACATTTCAAGCAACTTTTTTTTTTTTCCCCCTATACCTTTAGAGTTCTTGGCTTCACTCAGGCATTGAAATTTGAATGCAAAATAATTATTCACGTGTGAATAAGAAGAGTTTAACATTCCATACTTTAGGCTACAAGTACTGTATTAACAAAATACGCTCACATGAGTAGATATTATTTAAGATGTAAACTTCTAAGAAGTACCCAATGGTCTAGTAACCAGTGACCTGTTTTTAAATTTTATACATTTAAGTTCATAGCTATGTTTTCTTTGCAGCTTTACCTAAAACATGCTCCTCTGACTTTATCATCTTGCCAGCATTACGAACCCACTGAAGTAAAAATAAAGTAGGTTTTGAGTAGGTTAAACAATAAGGTTTTGCCAGCTTGACTCATGTTGGCCGAAACTGGTTATTTAGTGCTTCCAGGATTAAGCCCCCGTTGGAACAGAGGAGATAGAGCTTGCATGAGAGTGTGTTAAGTAGCTGAGGACTCAAGTTTATAC
The DNA here is from genome assembly GCA_033439905.1 of Ceryle rudis. NCBI lineage: Eukaryota > Metazoa > Chordata > Aves > Coraciiformes > Cerylidae > Ceryle > Ceryle rudis. The sequence continues at coordinate 55,633 of JAAGNO010003616.1, read as the reverse complement.
CCCTTCACTACCCCAGGTAAAGATGGAGGATTGCGTGTGCCCATGACATAAAATACTTTTGATTTACTAGACACCACGAAAACTGTAACTATTGGGAAATAGGATTTGGATTTACAGATTTTCCTACAAGAAATAGTCTTGTTACAAGAGTTTGTCATCCAAGTAGGGCATATATTCAAATTTAAATTTTGAATGTAAAATATCAGATGGTCTAAGTAAAAGTATAACAGGTGATTAGAACATTGGCAGCTGTTACTGTACATTTAGATAACATAGAGTGCTAAGTACACCCACAGTCTGAGTCTGCATTACAGTTAAATTCCAATGGAGAATGGCAATTATTTGCAGGTCGAATGGCAGGAACTGATGATACAAAGTTCATATGTCCAAAAAATTTAAAGAGAACAAGACAAGCTTAATGTCTACACACAGGATTAGTCAGCTGAACATTTCTTATGTGAACTACCTAAGTGGAATTGACATTTCTGAGTGCATTTTCATTAAATAATGCAGCCTCACTTATATCCAACTTTCAAAGACGGAGCTACAATAAGACTAGATCTGTTAGTATAAGCCATCTCTCATGATAAACTCTTACTTCTCAAGCTGTACTGTATTTTTCAACCTTAATAGAAAAAAGTCAAAAGGAATGACTTTTTCTCAACAACAGACTGCCACCTTCCACTTTCAGATAAGGATAATGCATTGTCAAGAGCTGAACTAGCTCCTGCTGGTGTATTAATTAATACCACCACCTGGATCTATCAACAGCAAGACAGCCAGATTCACACTAGGGGATCAAAAACAATCTGCACCTTGTCAGCCCTGCCACATTGGGAGTAGTCACAGGTCTGCAGCCCCTGGTAATTACTCACCCATGTCTTCACACTGCCTGCATTTCCATTTTCATTGTTGACATGGCACAGTACTGCCTCATCTGCCTAAAAAGGTGGGAAAAAGTGACCAAAGTATGTCACAAAGTAATTACGCCACTGTCACCTCTCACTTTCCCAGCTAGTGGACCCCATCAGTAAAATGGTAGTTGTCAATCTCCTGTTAACTGTTTCATTAAAAGGCAATGATTATGTTGAGTGAGTGAGTTGACACTAAGAATCAACACCTTCTGTGCAGCTGTGAAAACATTTAGAATGGATTTGTGTACCAAGAGCCTAAGTGGAACACGAAAGAAAAACTATAGGTTGAACAAATTAAGAAAAAAGGGGGGGGGGGAGGATTCAATTTAATTTTGTGTGGTAGAAAGAAGGGGCTCGAAGTTTTGAGAAGAAAATAAAGGTGTATTTATGAAGTTTTCTGCATATATTTAATGCAAAGCATTTTATTTTATAAAATAATGGATTCAACTCCACTGAGATGGATGCTCTGTGATTGCCAGCAGATTTAAATTTCCAATAAATTCCACTTTTTTAATGTGTGGTTTTCATCTGTTGGTATCACAGACCATTTGTTTCAGGACAGGAAAATGGTTTCTGCATGAAACGGCAAAACTAGGCTAAGAATATGTCAGCAGTTCTGACCCATATTTAAGAACTGACAGCATAACTCAGTGCATGTTGTTCTTGTGAATTCCACAGGATGAATCCACAGTGTTCATTAAAACTCAGTCATGGGATTTGTTAATATAGAAAGTATTGTATCAAAATTGATTTACAGTGTGGTTGACTAGTGGAATTGGGAGAATGTGATAGCGGTATGATTAGAGAACTTCAGACATGTTTCTACTTTGCTGAATTCTTTCAAATTACATAATAATACTCTGACAGTAGTTGTGTGGCCAAAGGTGCTGCTCATTCTAGCTCAGTTTTATGTTAACTCTTCCCTACAACTTTGATAATCTTCAGCCATTTAAGTATGGTTTAGTATGAGATATACAGTGATAATGTAGTACTTCAGATCCTTCTTTTCTTTATCCTCATGTGTGCTGGAGATAAAACAAATTTTTAAATAATTTTGGAATGATGTTTGTAAACCAGATACAGTGAACTGCTAGAGACTGTAATTACTGTATCACAATACTAGCAAATAATTTTTAAAACTGAGACATGACTTTTGATTTTATTTTGGTTTGAAATGTATTAAAGTTCGAGTGGTGTCTTCTCTCATCTTGAAATTGTTGCATCAGGTAACTAACCCTTTATATAAAGATTATACAATCATAATAAAAAATAGCCCTCAGCTTGAACCAAATGAGTATCAGGAGTTGTACTGTAGCAGAGTGTGGGAGCTGGTTTTGTTGTTGTTTTGTTTTGGTTTTTTTTGTTTTTTTTTTTTAACCAATGTGTTTTATATCAATATGCTCACAAAAGAGGAAATTGTCCTTTTCATCAAATACAATTAATTACTAACAATAAACCAGTCCTCAAATACACGCGTCCTTGTCATACTACACTCTGCTTGTTCCTTCCTCCCATCAAAGGTTCTGGGACTTCAGAAATCCTGGAGTACAACATTGTCCCTCTGTCTGTAACAATGGGGGGGTTATGGACAAAACCTAACGAACATTCAAAGAGACTGGTCCACTATGCAGAACTATTATGATTCTGGTTTTAAGAAGGGATCATTTGCATTTGAAACAGAATTGTTGATATGAGCCATTCTCTTGCTACGTTGTTTTGAATTATAAACTCACTCTGCAGGTTTTTTTTGTCTTAAGTTTGTTTTGTCACTGTAAAACTCTCACTGATGAAATAACCTCTCCTGCACATTTTCCCTGTCTTTTTTATTTGTAATCTATTATTAAAGTGCTTATTTGAATTGAATTTGAATTGAAGGGTAAAGACAGAAACTGGTTTACTCTGTTAAAGATTTCTGAATATACAGGCGGATATCTACAGAGTAGAACTACCCAGCTGAGGAATACATACACCCAGGAACAGAGAGCAATTATGTATAGAAAGCAGCCTAAAAGTTATGTTTTGCTAATTCATGCATTCTTCTAATACAGTTTATCCATGCAAACAATTGTAGCTTAAAGATCTGATCAAAAATTTAAACTTTTATATATAGATATCAACTCTGGTGATGGCTGTTAATATGGAGTTCTTCCTCAAAATGTCAAAATGCCAGTAAATGCAAATACTCAATAAGTGAAGGTCCAGTATATGTTTAAATCAAGGAACTATTAATATTAGCTGACTTGTAGACTGCAGATTCCCAAATTACACATATTTTGTTAGCTGTTTTAAACTTTATATGTTCACAGACTTCAAGAAAATGTTAAAAACACTTCTAACAGCTTGCAGGAGATTTTACATTCTCCTATTTCCCTGATATAATAAACAGCATAAGTGATAAATGTAAAAATTGTGTATAATAATTACAGACCAAATTCTGGTTTTGATTGGTTAATTAGAATTCTGCAGGTTTTTTCTCACTCTCACTGGCAATATTCAGTATTTGTTTCTTGTAATTTTGATGTTTCTGATTTAGTCTGTAATGTTTTGTGCATTTGTTTGCCAATGTGTGTGCACTGTATGTTTTTATGAGTAAGAGAAGATGCCCATTTGATTCTGAACAGGGGAGGTCTAGAAGGAAGAGTCTAAAACTATATATTTTTTTTTTTTTTTTTTTACAAGATTGCTACATTGGATAAGTATAGGAAAATGTGGTTTTAAAACTACTTTCTTGAATATTTTGATTATCAGAAAAGAGTCACAAAGTTCTCAGAGGGACATTTGTTCTTCATATTCCTCACCCACCCCTCTGCACAGGATAGAGTGAAAACTCCTCATAGCTGAGAGACTTTACTAAAAATTGTTGAGAAGAAATATGACAATATGAAAGAAATTCCTTTTTTAGAAAATTACAAGGGAATGGAAATAAACATTTAAAAAGAACAAGCTTCAACAAGAAGCAGTTATGAGATAGTTCTAGCAGACAAAGCAATGTGTCTTCAGCTCAGATTTCACAAGATCTGAGGGAGTAAACCTCTGGCTCAAAATACTGGACCCTGTTCTGCATTCTCAAGAATGGAACTGCTACAGAAGTGGTCCAGTTCCATGCACATCTCAAATATGGGGAAATTAGAATGCACTGGCATTAAGTGTTTAGGTATAAAATTGTAGAGAGATAGAGTCTCTTATCAGTTCTGTCACACACGCTACTGTATCTGAATGTTGCTAAACTGAATCAGGCTTTAAGTCTGTATGTGTTTCAACTTCTCTAATATGGAGAATAATAATACTTGCATTTTGATCTCGCATCGCCCTCAGAATGGGAGATATTGAGAAATTGCTATGATAGGTTGTCTGTAAATAGACAAGCTTTACTACAGAGCATTGTTAAAAAAAGTATTGGTTTTTATTCTATATCACATAGAATATTTTGACTTTTCCCTTTCCTTCACGTCTAGTCAAATATCTGTTAATGTTAGCCATATGCAAAATTCTTATAATTCCTTAGATTAAAAGACCTAGCTGATGATACCTGTTTGGCACCACACATCTAGCAAACACTGCTGTGCGAAGTGTCTCACAATTATGGGTTAATTAAATTTGAGCAGCCAAAATCATTACAGTAGTAACATATGACAGCTTGGGGTTTTAGGTTCTTTCAGCATCTGTAAATAAAACAAAGTTTTTGGTGCTTCTCTTTAATTGTTAAAAATTTATTTTATACAACCTTCCATAGACTGCTTACGCTTTTTTCTTCATTAGCAGATTCCAGACTTTGAAATGTGTAAACATAGCATAACCAGGTATAAAGGTGCTAATGAATTATAAAATATTTATTTTGGCATATCTTTTCTCACTAAACGATGTATTTCGCTACCATTATATGGAAATCAGCCACACCAATGACTTGCACATCAGCAGGGAAAATTAACATGGCTATTTTTAGAGATCCTAATTTTTAAGCAAGTACATTGGAGACAGGTAACATGCAACATAAGCTGCATGTAAGTGGATTTCTACACAGTGTCAATATATTAATTTCTTTGAACAGTATTTATTTTCACATCTTTCCAATTCTTAGTTGTTTTCTTTTCTTGAGGTCTTTGGTGCAGCTGTGTAAAGTCCATTTGTGCATTGTATAGTAAGAAGGAGGCTCCCTTGTGTGAGAAGAGCTCCTTTCATTGTCATGCCTGTGGAGGATTGAAAGTGAAGTGAAAGAATTGCTTTAGAATGTCACAATTCAGTGATTTTTAAAAATAATAATAATAAAAAAAGGTGATGATTTACAAGAATGTTGCTCTTTCACTGTTAATAATAGGAATTTCCGTGACCTTTTTCGCTCCATTTAAAAAGACAAAACACAAAACCCCCTCCAACGCTAATCAAAGCTGTCAGGACAATTGAACTAGTGTGCTGAAACTGGTTTAGAAAAAGCAGTTTCTTTGCTGCACACTATAGATGTGTATTCTGGTTTTATTCCCCTCCAGACTTCTTAAAATCACATTGTTATCTTAGTCTTTGAAATGTAAAAATGTTGGGACATCAAAGAAATATTTGGTGGTCAAAGAAATTTAGGAGAGTATATATAATGAATACATAACACTGGAGGTTTACTTAATTTTTTTTTTTTTTTTTTTTTTGGTGAAGATATCTATTGTAGCAACTTAGAGCTGGAAAATGAGGCATGAAATTGTTTGTAGAAGGTTCAGTAAATTGAATGTTAAGCATTTGTATATTTGCTGCAAAGCTAAGCTTGCAATTTTAGTCATAACATGGGTATCTGTTCTGTAGCTTGTTTATCTAAAAGCAGGTAAGAAAACCTTACAGCAGCTGAGAATAACACTGCCTCCTTGATAAACTTGTGGTTTACTCTAGTTGAGGATCTGAGAACTGCAACAGATCAAAGCTGCTGCAGTGGGATTCCAACCCACGAGATGATCTAGAGCCAGATAAACTGCCATTACACTACACAACTATTCAGATCTTCTGCTACCACATTTATCCAGTAGTATTTGAGGTTGGTCGTTTAAAGCTTGGTTTGCTGCGTTTGCTAGTGTTCTTTGTTCCCACAGTACTTGCCTTTTAGGAATGTTCTCCTTGCAGAAGTCTGAAATAGTTTTTTAATCTGTTGCCTTCAGTCAGGATTGCCTGTTGTATAAACTTTTCCTACAGTTAGTAGAAAGTTGCATCATGTGATGAGATGGCCATATTGTCCCATCACAGGACATCATATAATCTGCCATATCACTAGAGGGAAGCTCATCTGGGGCTGCCCACAAATGTTCATGTGGTGAATGGCATTTTTGAAATGGGAGAGAGGTGTTGTGGAGTGGACGGATAAAACTAGTGTCTTTCACCAAGGCAGTTACTAATGTGTTATTACATATCTCACCCAGTTACAAGGATCTGTCTCCAGAGACTCATATTATTGCAGACTGCTGTTTAGAGTTCTTTTTGACTTCTTGTTGTCTTGAACCATTTTTCTTCTTCTTGCCTTGACATTATTAGATGATTTTTGACATCTGAGGAAAAATACATATTGGGATGATTCAAATATAGCTGCCTGGTTCTGTTCTAGTCAACCACAAGACAGATAAAAAAGCACTAGAGGAAGAGGAAATTAAAAGTCAGGGATATGTGATTTCTGTGCTGCTTATTGAAAGGTCAGCTGTATGTTATCTAGAAAATGCTTTTGGATGAAGAGATATTCATACCCATGTGTTTTAATTTTTCTTCCAAGTTTAATGTTGACTGTTCTCCACAGTCAATTCTAAGGTCAATTTGGGCAATTTACCATTGTGTTTTAGTTTCCACATTTGTCCGCATCAGTGAAAATATTCTGTGGTTTAGTACAATGCTTAAAAGACTGACAGACTTTTCCAAAAGTGTTATTTTCATCTTTTCTGAACAAGAAAGCAGAAATGCCGAAAGTTACTGTAGTTAGCCAAAGTTATCACAGGTAACTATGAAGAGAGTAGGAAAAAAAAAAATTATTTAGTTTTCTGTTGGAGATTCTGTCCATTCTAAGATCCTGATGCATCCAAACATGATTTTCTTTTTAGTTTTGTTGTGTAGATATCAGTCAACCACAATACATTGTAACAGGCAGTTGGTTTACAGGGCACATGACAAATAGGAAGTGTACTCTTCTCCTTTAAAAAATAATGTGAAAGCTAAGTTAGGAATAGGCCCAAGCAAAAATAAGATGAAAAAAAAATTACTATTTTTTCGATGCTTTTCTGCTTGCTTGCTTCTTAACCTTTGCACTTTGTTGCTGCTGTTTGACTTACAGTCTATTTTCTGTGGACTTCTGCAAGTACTGAATTTAAAGCTGTTCACACTTAAGATACCTTTTACAAGTTAGGTGTGGGTGGGGTTTTTTTTTGTTTGTTCGTTTTTTTTTTTTTTTTTTTTTTTTTTCATTTGGGGATAGGTTTGTAGAGGAATACTAGTTGAACTAGTAAGACTTGCAGGTTAGTAGAAATTATTAAACCTCTTTACACATACAGAATCTCCATCTCCCAAGATATTTTAAATGAGCTTTTATGTTCCTCCTTTTGGTATTGAAATAACTGCAAAGATGATGCTTTATCTGAAATAGAATATATGATGGGCAGCCCATCTCTTCTTTAGTCTACATCAGCTTTCTAAATATTTGTGCACATATTGGACATAATTTTATACCTTTCCTTTTTACTTTAAATAATGTAGAGAAAAATAGGTTGGCTTCATCTATGTTTTATTTTCTTTAAGTGAAATTTAGCTGCTGCATCCATTGACTAGCTCAGTATGTGCTGTGTCAACCTGTCAGGCCTAGTGCAATTTGCTCTCCCATTTACTCCAAGACATCTTAAAGCAGAGTCCTTCTGTGATACCGTAACCAAGGAAAAAGTTTGAGATTATTGAGAAACCTGTACATTTATAACCCATTTAATCAGCATATTTTCATGAACCTGTGATCCAAAATAAAAATGTCACTGCAGTCAGAACTTCACTTGTGGATTGTAATGTTCTACTAACGGATTGGGATGAACCTTCCCTACACATGCTTGCTTTTTTTTTTTTTTTTTTTTTTTTTTAATTTAAGGAAGATACCATACACGTGTGATGCCAAAAATGTTTGTACATCTTTGATTCAGAATAGTATTTTCAAGGGAAAACTCCTAGTATAGGCAGAGTTGATGTACAATTGTAAGCTTATTTTTCATGTTTGGTCTTTTGTAGAAAATGCATTGATTTGTTCAAAAATGGAAACCTTGCTGCTGTACATGAATTGCTACAGATTCCCTCCTCAAGATATACTTTTATCTGGCTGAATTATGAGTAGAAGAGATCTTATGTGTCATTGTTTGCTCGATGGTCATAATTCAGATACCAGCTCTATAGGAAGTTGAATAATGCTATGAACCAGATATAAAATAAGTACGTGTAGGTGTATACATATAATTTTCTATTATCATCTCTCTTGTAGATGCATTTCTCAAAACATTAAGTATATAGTTTAAAGACTCAGTGGTAATTTTGGTCTTCAGTACAATATTTGAGAAGGCAGTTAAAGAAAAGTATTATCCCTTCCCCCTCTCAGGAAAGATAAGAAATGTGGGAAATTAGTTTCTATTGCCAAATTTCACTTTATTCTGGAGAGGCAGTTAAAGAACTTCTGTTCTTATTCTTATTGCACGTGTTGACTTTCTTCATTCACTGTGAAGATGGTGGGTTACACAGGATGAAAGAAACAGGGCAGGTAGTGTTCGATCATTTCCTCTCTTATTTGCATGCACATCCATTTATTATAATGCTAGTTAATTTTATCCTCAGTTTCATTCAGTGTAGCATTATGAGATGAGTCTGGGCTTCAGTGGCCTGACCAAAATGTAATTGTTTTCTTTGATCCCAAGGGTTTGTGTGGATGCATACAACATTTGTTTCTTTAGGCTGTTTGATGAGAACTGCTATCAGTTTCAGAAACTTCAGAATTTGAGGACAAAATGAACATATTCCATATAAAGAATCAAACAATGTAAAGTTGTTTTACTTTTTTTTTTCCCCACTGGTTTGATTCTAATGCATTATATTCTATAATTTTTAATTCTTTACAATTTAGTAATTTAAACCTAGGCAACAAAATTAATGAAAGGATTACTCTTCCTAATTTGCTATCACTTTTTATTCACTATGCACAGTTATTATATAAGATATCTTATCATAGGGACTCTTATCCAAAGTATTCATTCCTGTCAGCTCATATTTACATCAGATAAACAGTAATATTTTCTATAGATTTATCGCTACACTTGTCCCTGATGTGGGGTCCTAAGAATGTGGCTGGATCTTCTGTTTTGATACATGAAGATATAAAACTTCCATGCATATGAAGGTTTAAATTAAAATGGAAATAGAGGGAGGGGATGTGTAGGTAAATCAAGCCATGGTAGATGGCAGTCAACGAAGGAAGTAAGGTTAGACAGATGACTCTGTATGACACCATAAGCTTAGGCAGTGAGCAAACTACATTGGTGCTGCTCTGAGTCAGTAATAAGCCCTTGTGGCAGAGAAGGCTTATCAATATATATAAATACCTGAAGGTACAAAGATGATATAGGCTGATGGTGTCCTGGGCTGCACTAGGAAGAGTGTTGCCAGCAGGTCAATGGAGGTGATTTCTTCCCCTCTATTCAGCAGTCATGAGACTGCATCTGGAGTAATGTCCAGTTCTGGTATTCCCAGTATAGATAATGAAGGGATTGGAACATCTTTTACCTGAGGAAAAACTGAGAGAGTTGGGATGGTTCAGCCTAGAGAAAAGAAGGCTCTTTTCATTAGTGCCCAGTGACACGACAAGAGGCAATGGGCACAAACTGAAATACAGGAGGTTCCATCTGAACATCAGGAAACTCTTGTTTTCTACTGTAAGGGCCAGTGAGCACTGATCCAGGTTTCCTAGAAGTTTTGTAGACTCCATCCCTGGAGATACTAAAAAAACCCCAAAACAACCCATCTGCACATGGTCCTGGGCAGCCTGCTCTGGATGGGCCTGCTTGAACAGGGGAGCTGGACAAGATTAACTCCAGAGTTCCCTTCCAACCTCAACCATTCTGCAAAAACTGAAGATAATTTACCCCTTTTTGTTCTTCACAGGAAAATACAGCCTGTTGCTATTTCAGTTTTAGAGACTTCTGCTTACCAGTATTTCTTAGTCAATGACTTAGTTTGAGCTCCTGTTTCTATCAGCATTATTTGGTGCTGAATCTAAGATGACATTAGCACAAGTGCAGGCTAGGTGGAGTATGGATTGACAGCAGTCCTTGAGGAGAAAAACTTGGGTCTACTGTTTGATGAAAAGCTCAATATAAGCCAGCAATGTGCAAATGCAGTTCAGAAAGCCATCCATATGCTGGGCTGCATCAAAAACAGCATGGCCAGCAGGTGGAGGGAGGTCATTCTGACACTCTGCTCTGCTCTCATGAGACCCCACCTGGAGTACTGGGTCTAGCTCTGGAGCCCCCAACATAAGAAGTATGTGGATCTGTTGGAGTGGGTCCAGACGAGGGCTATGAAGATGATCAGAGGGCTGGAGGACCTTGCTGAGGGAGTTGGGCTTGTTCAGCCTGGAGAAGAGAAGGTTCCAGGGAGACCTTATTGCAGCCTACCAATATTTGAAGGGGGCTTACAGGAAAGCCGGGGAGGGACTTTTCACAATGATAGGACATAGGGTAATGGTTTCAAACTTGAAGAGGGTAGATTTAGCTTAGAAATAAGAAGGAAGCTTTTCACTGAGGGTGGTGAGACACTGGCACAGGTTACCCAGGGAAGTAGAGGATGCTCCATCAGTGGATGTGTTCAAATCCAGGTTGTATGGGGCCTTGAGCAACCTGGTTTAGTGGGAGGTGTCCCTGCAATGGCAGAGGGGTTGGAACATGGGTGATCTTTAAGGTCCTTTCCAATCCAAACCATTCTGTAATTCTGTGATAATAGGTTTGGGGTGCTGAAGGAAAAGAAACTACTAAACACTGTATTATAGCTTCCTTATTTCATGACAACTAATTTTATGTACTTCATTAATTCATTTGAACAGAGGTTAATTCTGATAGTGCAGAATAACAGAAGTTTCTCTATTAAGGTTTGATTGCTTTGTACATATACCACTACTTTATGACCCCATTAATGTTTATAAATATGTAAAAGGTGAGTGTCAGGGGGATGGAGCCAGGCTTTTCTCAGTGATGCCCA
>JAAGNO010003616.1:26568-44465 GCA_033439905.1 Ceryle rudis | reverse complement strand
ATGACCCCATTAATGTTTATAAATATGTAAAAGGTGAGTGTCAGGAGGATGGAGCCAGGCTTTTCTCAGTGATGCCCAATGATAGGATGAGGGGCAACGGGCGCAAGCTGGAACATAGCAGGTTCCATGCAGGCGTAAGGAGAAACTTTTTCGCGGCAAGGGTGACAGAGCAGTGGATCAGGCTGCCCAGGGAGGTTGTGGAGTCTCCTTCTCTGGAGACATTCAAAACCCACCTGGGTGCGTTCCTGTGTGACCTGCTATAGGTGTTCCTGCTCTGGCAGGGGTGTTGGACTAGATGATGTTTTGAGGTCCCTGAACATTCTGTGATTCTGAGATTCTTTATTTCCTGTATTCATGGGAAGGAAAAAACTTGAAAGAGCTTTGCTGTTTGATTCTGAGAAGTACACAATGTCCCAGCATGTCTGCCTCTGTCCCTCTATTGGTGAATGCCAGGCTTGGCTGTTTTGCTATGCAATGCTTTTGCCTCTGAGGTCTGTTCCTCTTTCAGGTGTTAACATTGCAGTTGCACTGTAGTCTCGGTCATGAGTAGGTCCCTGCTGTGCTAAGGGCTTTATGGACACATGCCTCGAACAACATAGAAAAGGAGGAGAAGAAACAGCAGTTCAGAAGAAGTCGGTACTAGTACTGTGAGTGGAGTCCAGGCCTATGTTTTGGACTAATACTGTGTGTATAGGAGGAAGCTTGATGCCTATGTGTCCTTCTTCCCAGTCCACCTCCCATAAGCATAGACTATCTAGTCCAATTCTTTAGAGCAGGAGAAATTAGAGCAAAAAGTTTATTCATTTTATCCTTTCAGAAAGTCAGGAAAGTTAATAATGCAGTTGAAGTCTGTTCTTTGCAGCTTTCTTGGCATCAAAGTTTAAATACTTTCAGTCTGAAGCAAATGGTTGTCCAAATGAAACTGCAGGGCATTGCCTCCAAATTTGAAAATCCATTTTCCCTCAATTGGTCTGTGTCTTGTGTGTTCCCTTTCCCCTAATATCTCTATATTCTTCTCCCCTTCCAGCATCTTTCAGATGTATGTCTAAAAAATTATTGTCAAGATATCACAAATTCCAAAGCATTATATCCAACTGATTTTTTTCATAACCATCCTTTTCATGTCAGGAAAAGGACAGGAAAAATGGAATGTTTCTGCTTAGAAAATTATATTCTACTTTAGTATAAGTGAGCAAAATTGTATCAATATCCTCTATTAATGTTTTGACATGTAAATTTCTACCTAAGAAATAGAATTATTTCTGCCTACCTGTTTCATTACATCAAACATAACACACACACATTTTTCTAGTTGTACACTCCAATCCAGATCCAGAGAAAAGCTAAATCAGCACGGTGGTTTCTGACCTTACTGTATTCTCACGTGAGTGCACGATATGACTGTGGTCTTTGAGGTATAAACACAGTACTATTTCCAGGAGACGGAGACAGACATCAGTCTCTCTTCACAAAGCATATGGTGGTTTTTGGATGGTAACTGTGGGCTAGACACAAAGTTCTAGGGAATCTGTTGAACTTTTCAAACTAATCTTGTGTCTGAGTCACTTCTTCCTAGACACTTACTCACAAGAATGCCATGTTTGTATTTAAAGATTTTTGTATGAAGACAAAGTTGTTCATAGAATGTCATTTGCTTGCATTATTTTTGAGAATTCATCTTCCTTCATTTTAAATCCTTTTAGTTACAAACATTGATTGCAAGTGTGGTGATTCACCTTTCCTGTAATACTATTAAGAGGAAATAATCAAACAGCACCAATGTACACTAGAAGGGGTATGAAGAAATAAAGGGAAGAAAACTCTACACTGCAGTAATATGACTAGAATTCATTCTGTTTTCCCAAATTCATAGTAGACATTGAGAATTTTGAATTAGTAACACCTGCTCATGGCACAGCTGTATTCCTTTCTGATGATTTTAGTTTCCCCTTTGTTTTTAATGGAGTTTCAGTTATGAACTGCTTTGTATTCATGTTACGCTCTTTAGTGGAAATGTGCTACTGGTCTGCTTGTCAGAATAAGTCTTTAAATGTCAGAACTAAGCTACCAAAGAACAAAATGCACACAGTCACTAGCTGTTTTGGAAAACCTTTACTTTAGAGTTTGATGGTTAGGCAGGGGAGGGGGAGTGTTGCTGGTTGGGTTGGAGGGGGGGGATCATGACAGTGGACAAGGAGGAAGAGCGTTTTCCTGCAAACACATTCCATTTCTATTTGGCAGACATCTTCCCTTTGCTTGTCTTTTATTGAAAGTTGAAAGAATGAAGTGCTGGGCTTCTTTAATATTAAGAAGTTGGACAAGGTTACTGTCTTATAGGATACAGTAGGTATACAGAGGCAACCTGTTTGTTAGCTGTTTCAGAACGAGCCTTCTCTTTCAGTACTGACTGAAGTCATCACATTTTTTTTATTGTAAGGAGTTCAAACATACTCCCTCCAGTAGAGGGCATTGATAGTTGAATATACAAGCCTAAAATTTTTGGGAATAATGTTACTAACAAGAGAGGGAGGATAAGCATGGCAACAAATCTTTTCTGCTACCCTGCAAACGTGACAACATTCATCTTTGGGTTTATAGTAGTGTTTTTACCGGTGTCTTGTGTATTTCTCTGGAAACTGGAGAAACTTTTTTTTTTTTCTTCCAGCTATCCACATACAGTATGCAAAAAGCAAATTACAGCAAATGCCAATGGTAAGCAAAAGTGAATGCTCTTGAGGACAATTGCAATTCAGAGGCTAGGAATACAGGAGAAAACAGTGCTTTGTGTATAGGAGCTCAGTAAAAAGGTAACTTAGCTATGCAGGAACCTGTGTGGAAGACAAGAGATACAGGACAAGCATAGAAATAATGGGCCCAAGGATCACTAAAGTTGAAGTGATTCTTTATATAGTTAAAACAACCTGCCCTAATGATCATTTTTCTGATTATAAGTAAGAAAGAGTTATAGGATCTGAGACAACGTGTATACTCCTAAAATATATATATATATAAATAAATAAATAAAAAAGAAGCATACCATTAGGAGAGGGTTAGCTGAGTTGACCTAGGTCATCTTGGCTCTCGGTCTCAGTCTCTAGCCAGTATATGTTTCTGCATTTCCCTAGTATGCACTTCTTAAAAATGTTGAGTCCTGTTTGCAGACTTTCTGTCATAAAGCTATGGTGAGAGTCAGTGAAAAGAAATAATTCTGTGTAATAGGTATTTTGGGAGGTGCTCACAGTGCTAGATGATGCCAGTTCAGTCTGCTCTCAAGCAATCTTTTCCCTAAGAGAGCAGGAGAAGGAAAAGTTCCATAGGGATGATATTAGTGATCAACATACTTTTTTTGGTGTCTGCAAGAGATCTGGGAATATTTTCCTGTAGGAATGTCTTTAGTTTTATGGCCTTGTTTCCTTATGCAAGTAAGTGACTGCGTGATCTAGCAACCTGAGTTGAATAGCCAGTCCTTTAGGTCTTTCACAGGCTATGAATACAGTAAGAGCACTCAACCCTTCTGAAGATATGCAAATGTAGGCATTTAAAAGATTTACATTCATCTTTCACAGGCCTCAGAAATATAAATATGAAATATCCAGAACCTTGTCACTTCAGTAATAATTAAGCTGATGGCCTATTATGTTCGATTGCAAATCAATATAGTATCTTTTGGTGCCACTTGAGTTCTTGAGGGTTGGCTTGGGGCCAGCACTAGTTATACAATTGAAGAGCTGCAGCTGCATCGAAAACTTCTCTGCCATTTCCATTCAGAAAGAATAGACTGGTAACAATGGTGACCAGCCTCTTCATAGTAATTGTGTGCAAGTACACATTTTGAAATAGTGTTTTTGTTCAGCAGGTGCTGTTATTTTAGTTTAATTTGAATTTTGAAATATGGAGGAGAGAAGGGGCCTAATCTTAACAGCATCTAACCTACAGCTGTTCAAAACAGGACAGCAAACAGCATATGTTGCTTAGATAAAAATTATAATTGCTTATTCTTCCTGGCATATTAGCAGACCAGTGCTGAGCCTCTGAAATTATCTAGCATTTTCAGGCTTTTACTTTACAAAGTGATCTACAATACTCTGGAAGAACAATTCTAGAACATCTGACTCTTAAGTTTTCCCCCAGGCAGCTACTTGGTTTTGCATCAGAAAACACAGCTAGTTTGCCAAGGCAGTGTCAGAATCACTGACCTCTAGAAATATCATTAAAGCAATGCAAAGTGTATGTTATTTTAGTTCACTGCAAAAGCCGAGTAAACAGCTTGTAAAATGGTGATTTCTTGGGAACTTCTGTTTGTCTGTTTGCCCCTTCTTCTTTCAAAGGAAAAAGTCTGTGGCGTTTGAGGAGAACAGAAAGGTGACAAATTTTTGGAAGTATAGACCAGTCAATAATTGTTACTGAATTTTTTGTCCAATTATCTATTTTAATTTTTTATGACCTGTTTGGAGATTTTAAATCTGAGATAAAATATTTGTATTTCTTGAAAGATTTCTGCATTAGAACACAGGTTATACTAGAAAAGGGAAAATGGGAAAGATTGAAGTCAGAGTTCAACACTTTACATTCCTATTATTATAAGTCTGTCTCAAAAATCTGACTAAAAGCATGTGATTAAAAACGTGCTGACAATGACACCTTGAAAAGTAATGGATGTGAATTTAGTCATTCCAGATCATCTGACAAAACTTGCATGGTATAAACTAAGGTACACCATTTCACTCTTTCCAAGATCAGGGCTTAAATGAGAATTTTGTGTGAATTAACATCTTTGGGATTGGAACTTTGTTATTTAGATGCCCTAAAACTTGATCCTTTTTCTCATGAGTGCCTGATTATGCCCAAGTCGTTTTAGTGGCCATTACAGAATGAATGCCAAGTAACTGAAGTCACTCATCAGTTTGGGTCAAGCAAATTCATTAAAAGGCAGCAATGACGATTCCATATATCTGTAGTACTGTTTACTTGCTTCTACTTTGAGATTTGTAAAAACAATATGAGAGGGTTTTTGTTGTTTTTTGTTTTTTTTTTCCCTCAACTAATACCCTGTCAATTTGATCAAATAGTTTCTAGCTGTAATTTTATTTAGATCAAGATCCTGAAGGAAGGGAGAGACATGCATACATATTACTGTGCTGCTCGTCAGCCCCACTGAAGATGCTGGTTTTGAACTAAGCTCTGAGTGAAAGATAATACACTTGCAATTCAACATTCAAATAAAACCAAAGAATAAGGTTTCTTCTTTTCCCTGGAGACCCAGAGGTTTCTATTGTTGAAAATGTTAAAGGAAATAAATATGATACATGAGACAAGCACTGCATCTGGTTTTGACTAACTTCTTTAAAAAATGAGATGCTTTTTTCTTAACACTTTCCAAAGGAAGACAGAAAGTCAAAAGTACTGAATAATGTACAAGATTATTTTTTTTCCATACATCTCTGGGAACACTGACTAGGTGAGGCACTCTGCTGGGTCTGCTACTCATGAATAAAGATCTACTTGAGAAGACAGTGGCATCCTTTGCTGCAGTGACCAGGAAATGGTGGAATTTAAGACCTGGAGAGAAGTTATGCATGCAAGCAGCAGAATACACCCCTTAGATTTTACAGTGCTTCAGCTTAGTTAAGGAACTGGAACTTAGGGTCATATGGGAGGCTGCCCTTCAGGGCAGAGAAGTTGGTATGTACAAGAACAAAGGTGAAGAAAACTCTTGTCACTGCTAAATGAGGCTGGTAACCTTTCAGTGGGCTACTCAACGTCTTCTTTCCTCAGTCTTTATTATCAAGGTCTGCTCTCTAGCTTTACAAGTCTGAGCCTAGTAGCAAAGTCTGGGGGGACAAAGGTACACATGGCAGAGGAAGATTGAGCTGGAGTTTTACTAAGAATGCCCTCAAGTCCATAGAGCCAGATGAAATGCATCTGAGGGTGCTGTCAGAGCTGGCTGACTAATTTATGAGGCCTTCAGTGATCCCAGGAGGATCTGTATAAAAGTATTGTTAAGGTCTGTAGCTTGTCCTTGGGTGGCTCAGTGAACATAAAGTGTTTCTGTATACTCCCGTAGTCTGGAGAGGGGTTTTTTTGGTGATGAGATCCTCTCAGTCTGACTTAATAGAAACTGAGCCACCCAAATCCTACTCAGATTGTCTAGAGTAACATAAGCAAGCAAGAAAGAATGTTAACTACATTCATCTTCCCTGTGTGTCCCTTCTGTAGTTCATTAGAACTGTCCAGAAAGTTTAGTAATGATTTCTAATACCTGCTTTTTCATGATGTGAGCCTGAATCTCATTGCGTTTTTTATTTCTTCTCTCCACTGCTAAGGACTACACTGAAAAATATTCCCAGTATTTCCACACTTCATATTTCAAAGATTTTTCTGAAATTTTATGGCCCGTTAGAGAGATCATCGCAAGGTGCATTGGGTAAATAACCTTTGATACCGGTAACAGTTCTTCAGGGACTAGGTTTAGACTGTGGAGAGCAGAGGAAATTTTGAAAGTCATACCATGCATCAGCTTTAAAAAAAAAAAAAAAATCATTCCATTAATTCTTTTAGGACAAGGAGACAAATTAGTTCTGAATTAATTCTGCCAGCAGCTCAGAAGCAGGAGATTGAAGATAGCCAGCAGATTTCAGCATCAATGAGATGGCTTGTTTATGACAGTATTTTTATTTTATTGTATTGTATTTTATACAAATGATATCAGCCAACATCTTACAGAATCCTTTTCCCTACTAAAATGAATTCTACTCCTCAGTTCCTTCCTCTTTTTCACTAGCAGGTCTCCAGCTGGCCTGGGAGGCTTATCACCTCTATCTGGTTATTAACAGCCCATTTGCTTAAGTACCTATCATAATTACTTTGTATGGTTCCTCTGAGAGATGCTTCATTTAAGGAACTTTAGGAAAAGTTCTGGTCTGACTGACAAGTACACAGTCACATATCTGCCACCTGCTAGCATCTCTTAAGCCAAAACAAGTTTTGGGGAGAGAGATCCCTGCACTCGTCTATATTTTTTGGGGCTTTTTAGGCTCAAACAAGTACAACAGAAGGGGTGAGACAAAATCGGATTTGATAATGTAAATGTGATTATAAAGAATGATAGGTAGCCTTTCCTTTTTTGAACAAGAAGTTACAGTAATTAGATCATTGTACCTCTCATAAGTCTCTTCCTGAAAGCGTCATACTAAGCCTATCAAAGACATTGGAAAGACTCAGTGGATTTTGGTACAAATGCCATGTTTCAGACTTCATGTTTCCTTTTTTGTGCTTATGTTTTTAAAAACAATTAGAAAAAAAGCCCTGAAACTCAAACCTCCAAACCAAAACACCACCACACTGCTACATTGTGTTAGGTTTAATAAATTCACTGAAAGATTTTTTTTGAATGTTTCTCAGCTGCTGTTTTCTATATGAGAACAGTAATAGGATATTTATCCACTAGATGTGACTATAATCAGTATAGACATTAAAAAACAACCAAACAAAAACAACAAAAAGAGGCAAATAGTCATTATGTGTAGGTTTGCCGGTATAAAACATAAAGAACTCTCTTGGCCAGTCATTTTTATGCACCACGATGTAAGCACAGTAGATTTCAGTCTTGTGGCCAGCGGAGCTATGCCTTCTCATTTATATCTTAAATATATCAGTGAAATAAGTATTGCATATTGAAAACACATTTTGCACCCATGGATGAGGCAATAGTACACCTGTCAGAATAGAAACATGCCATAAACATGGCTTTCAGCCAGAGCATTATGTAATTGGTACTTCTTTGTAAGCCTTTTCTTGCTAGTTCTAGAAATAGGAGTTTATACTGAAGACTGACAGAAGTTGAACTGGAGAGGTGTGAACAACATTACTATGGCAACGCTAAAATGTTGGATATATGATGAGGCAGGTGAGACCCCCATGGATCATCAAAAGCCAACCTGGCTATTATAATGAATGGTAATTGGTTAAATTATTAAGCATTCTATTGCTTATCCCACAGTAACTAAATGGCTTTGCAGGTGCTATATAATTACTGAATGACTGATGGTCTGTTTTTTTCTTGTGATTTTTGTAGAGTCTTGTCTGTCATGATAATAAGAAGAGCCTAATGCTTTCTTACCAATCATAGGTTCTGTAAGGTACTGAATGCCTTTGATTCATTGATTGTGTAAGGAAGTTGGTATGTTTTGTTCCTTTGAGGATTAGTTGTCAAGGTACCATAAAAAAAAGTATTGCTGCCACAGGAAATAGGTATTTTGGCTAAGTTACCGATCCAAGGTTTAAGCTTTGTTTATGTTCTCTGCTAAACCCAGCAGAGAGCCTGGGTTTGTACTCCTAACTTAATGTGTATTCAGATTACTAAAGCTCTTATTATAGCTTTTACTGGTATAGATCCCATGGTGAGTGGTAAGTTTGTCCACTTCATTCAGCTCTGTTCTATTCTTTGAACAGCTGCTGAGCTGCAGCCAAGAGTCATGTTTGAGAGATGCTCTTAATTGCCTCTGAGCCATTAGGTGCCACTTCTCTGCTGAAATCAAAGCCAAGTGTACGTGTCTCCGTTTCTTCATTGCTGAAGTGGCAAATTCGCATCTCATCTGGGCAAGTGATGCTGTTAGCCATTGCCTCTCACAGGCATAAGAGAGGAGTGCAGTCCCGTGTCCACAGTTTCGGTTATGAAGTTGCAGCTAACAGGTACAATTTCCCTTTTGAGATTGGAACTATAGTTTACTTTCTCCACTCCACTATGGTGAGACAAATTCCAGTGTGAGCTGAGGAGTGTTTTCTTAACTCTCACTGCTCAATGCTAGCAGAATTTGGCTGCCAGTAAAGGCAAAGTAGAACTTGGCACTCATAACTCCATGTTCCTTTGTTAGCTACTGCCTCAGTTAATCTACAGACACTAAAGTGTGACTTTGAACATGAAAGAACAATAGATTTGTTAGGTGAAATCCGGATCAGACTAGATTTTATCTCTGTTATGAATATAGACTAAAGAAATATAGATTCATTTTGGGGTTTGGCCACTAACAGCACATGAACTTGAATAGGTCTTTTTCTGTGTTTCCCCATTCTGTCTGTAAGTCTTGCATAAAACTTGCTTTTTGTCATCTTTTTTCTAGCTAGTCTGTTCAAATACAGGGATGTCAGTGAGGGTTGATTTTGTTGTGTATTTCTGCCAGACTTGGCTTGTTAGATTCTCTTTGGGGTTGCCCTAGTAGTATCATAATATGTTGAATTTTGTATCACAACACACAGCTCATTCTGGTAGTCTGTTTCGTCCTCTGACCATGTTTACACTTGGTTATAGTAACTGCCCACTGGGAAAGGGGATAATGCCTGCTAAATATTTAAGTACTGCGACTGGAACTAAGGGTTAAGGAAGCTAGGAGCTTCAGAACATGGGCTCACTGCTCGCTCAAAAAATGCCTGAACATGACTGTGTACAGATAGCAAGATTCAAATAACTAACATTTTGAGTGGCCTGGGCTGCTATTCTTTGCAGAATCTTAGGCCAAGTTTTGAGAATGGAATTTGTGTTTGTTAGTGGAAGCATCAGGGAGCTGAATTACTGCAGTAATTTGAAGGGTTTTGTGATGTAAATCAAGGCCTTGATAACAAGATGTATGCACATCTCCTTCTTAATTATTATGCAGTGATGAAATCTTAAGCTTTACATTGGGGGAAATTAGGGAGAGTCAGGATATAGAGGTGCCTACTTCTGAATTTTTGAAAGCAAGCTGAGGTGGTTGTGTCAACTGATAAAAGTTTTCTTCTTTTCAAATAATAGAACGTGTAATTTTCTTTTTTTTCAAGCACAGTATTTTTGCTCAGCAAGATTTTGGCCCCTGTGCTTGTATTGTTGATGACTTAGCAGCATCCAGAGTCATAAAACGTGAGTGGTTATCAACTGATAGGAAAATCCACTTCTTAAGTTGCGGGCATCACAGAAAGGCCATACAACCAAAGTCATTGCTGTAGTTTGTCAGTTCTGATCAAGAAAACTGAGAGCTGTTATCAGTATACATTAATGTTGCCTTTGTCCTCTTTGGGCTGTGGTGAATGTCAGCTTTTATATTGCAGACCAGGGCTAAAGTTAAGCAACCTCAGGGCTACAAAGCCCATCCTGTTTTTCATTTCAAGCAAAAGCACTCACACAAGCTGAGTGGCTAGCAGGAGTTGTGGATAGAATTAATTCTTTTGGGAAATGCTAAGTTTAATGCTGAGATTAGAGTTAGCCTTCCGGAACTGAAATGTTTCCAGTTGCAGCCATAGTTGAATTTTGGAAGATGCTGTGAGGGAAGTGATATCCTGTATTACTTTTGTTTATTTTTCAGCTGTTTGTGGTGCCTATTTTGTATCAAGTAATGCCTTTCAATTAGGATTAGGATTTTAGCCAGAGAGAGTGAGGGCACAGAACTGGCATTCTTAGTGAAGTTCAGAAGCTCAAGTAAGAGAATCCAGCAGTTTTCCTATAAGGAGTAGGTTTGCTCATTTTAAGATTAGGATTAGATTATAGGCTAGGATAGAGCAAGCCGAGGTCGAGGTGTGGATTGGCATGTATTTTAAGGTGAACAAGCAGACTGAAACCGAAGCCCATTTCAAGATTCTCTTCTTGTATTTCCTTGTAGTCTTGCCTTCCTTGTGTCTGGAATTGTGGTTGAGGGACAGGGTAAGGGTTGGGAATAGGGCTATTTCAAACAAAGCCCTGTGTAGTTTCCTGTATGTCTAAATACTCTATCACTGTACTTAAAGCAGCAAGGTTTCATGATCTTTTGGAGATGGCTAGCGTTAATGTTACTGTTGTTTAGAATGATTGCTGAAGTTTTTTTTTCATTTTATTTAAGGAAAACTACTAAGGTTAAACCAAGAGCAAGACTTAAAAAATACTGCTGCTTAATTTATAGACCCACAATTCTAAAATCAACCCTAGAGTTCACAACCTTATTTATACCTGAGGATCATGGAGGAGGAGCTGATTTCAGTCAGGACATCTGACACAAACTGAGGCTAGGTGTCAGTATTTTTGAATAGTCTTTTAATTGCACATAGGAGTGTGTTCTTCACTTCTGGGTAAGTCTGGAACTGTAGTATTAGTAGAGATTCATGTTACAGTTAAAAATGACTGCAGAATGGATGGCTGATGGGGTCATCCTCTTACATAAGATGGGTGCAGATACCAGGTAATGAGAATGATTTCCAGTCAGTTAATGATTATTTCTCATCTCTGTCTTCAAAGGAGAGGTTCAGGGATGGGCCTGAGAAAAGTCTGGGGGGTTGTGAAAATTTTACCATTAACAATTTCAGTCAGACTGACAGACAAAAGCTAAGAACATCTCTCAGGAATCTGGTATCTTATATTTCTGACTATTATTATATATAAAGAAATACATATTTTAAATCAGGGTTGCCTGTTTAAGTTTTAGAAATTTTGAACATTCAGAGTATGGTATCTCCTGATTTCTGTCAGATCTGTAGACTTTACCTGAGATGGTTGTGACCCAGTTCAGCTTATTCTTGACATTTCATTTATCAGTGTTTTCCTGAAGTTTCTCATTTTGTGGATGGGTTGGGATTTTAAGGAGAAAGGGCTATAGAGATGGCATTATTTCTATCCCTCCCAGTCCAACATTAATAGATGTATTTCATTTTTAATTTTGGGAAGCATTTGGTTGTACAGGCCCTAACAACACAAGATGTGTGCGATGCAGTGGGGCATATACTACTTCCTGATGGATTTTGGCTCTGTCACTTTTGTCCCGCATGTGAGATTTCTAAATATCAGTTCATAAGGCGGGATTATGTTCCGTTCCCGTGAAATAATATTTATTGAACTGAAAAGGTAAAAAAGAAGGAACTTTATCATCCAGTGTTTGGGATATTAGTGTGTGGACAGGTGCATGAGTCTCTACCTGCTGCTTCCATGAATATTTAATATAAAATACTCAGATATTTTGGGGAGCAGGAACTTGAACCCTGTACTTACCTGCCTTCCAGTAGTACCTTCCTAACCAGCAGATCATGTAGTGTTCTTTCTTTATTTCACCTTTTGTTTCATGCAAATCAGAAATAAGTAATTGAAGTGTCATATAAACTATATCTTCATAGTTTGAGAAATCTCTTGTGAATTGGACTGTAATATTACATCTTCTGAGACAGTGAAGTAATTATTGGACTTGGAAACCCTAGGTCTCCTACATTCTGCAGAAGTATTTCCAGCACTATTTTGTCCAATTTTAGACAATTAATAGTATATGTCTGTGATTTTGTAAAGTTTAAGTAGGCTCTGAGAGTGCCCACTGCAGTAGAGCTTATAAACGGAGTCCTTAAAGGAATATCTTCTTCATGAGTTCTTGCAAGACATAGACATGTTAGACTGTTCATTGCTGGCAGAATTAACATGCTCAGTAGCAGGCTTTTTTGGAGCCTTTCAGTGACGGAATTATAGGGACCTTTGACCCTCCAGAGATTTGGCAGCAGTTGACAGGAATTAAATGGCACAGAGTTTAAGAACTGAGGTGGCATATTTTTATACCAGTTTAACATCCTGTATCCCCTACACCCTTAATACCTGTATAGTAGTAAATGCAATCCTGGATTATACTGATGTTTCCAACTGTTACAGGGTTTGTTTCTTAAAAGAAAAACAATCAAGAGGAAAGAACCATAATTTAGCTTGAATTTACTGGGGAGGGGAACTTCTTTTTTAAAAAACAAAACATCAGGAAAAAAACAAGCCACATAATCCAAACGTAAATAGATGTCAGTTAAGAATTGTCATATGTTTTTGTGTTAAACCTCCTTTAGCCTCTAGGGTGTCTTAACAGTTGTGCTTATAATAAAACCAGGAAACTTGAGACAGCTAATATATGTTATTTAGGGGATGCCAGTAAAGAACCCCAGTATCAAAATTTCTGGCTTTTATCCTGTTAAGGTAGTTATGGAGAAGTCTTGAAACTGTGATTACACACTGAAAAGATGAGTCAAAAGAATTAGGAAACAAGTTAAAAAGGCACAGCTAGGAGACACACTGGACCTGTTACATTCTTTTCTACATCAGTTTCTGGACATTTGTTTGATATGTTGAGTAAGAAATGTATTTTCTGCTTCTCATACTGATTAAATGCAGATGTAATAAAGATATTTCTAGTGCTTCATACACATCTATCATGAGATCATTTGGCATGCTATCAATGGAAGAAGAAAATATCAAATGACTGAAGTAATTATGCATCAGTATTACAAGGCAGAATATCTATGCTCGCGACAGAGCTTGGGTTTAGAGTAGAGAAGCATTTGAATTAAATTCTTGGTGCAGAGATGTTTCTGAAAAAAGCATAGTCTGAAACAGCAAAAAACATCTCCTGACCTATTTGAAGTCAGATACTGCAATTTGGCATCTATTAGTAAATATAAGAGGATGTCCTGCAGTTAAACTCCATAATAATAAATTAAATTGCATATAATAGACTCCTCTTGTCTTCAACATAAAAATGCAATCGTAATGATTAAATGGGACTGAAGTTTAGTATTAACAAAAATATCTGGTTTATGCTTTAATATGAATAAGGATTTCTCAAACTTAGTTTAAAAAAATATTTTCATATATATTTGTCATTAGCTGTTAGGAATTACATTTTGTAGGCTTCTGTAAAGATACAGAACTCTTGAAAAGTTAATGTTACTTACCTTCAGAAGTTGAAAATACATTTCCTTTCTAAGGAAGTGGTAATCTAAGAAATAAGAGATCAAATATTCTGTGACTTACAACATGCAGGCTAAATCTCCAAAGAAACTGCAAAACATTGTTTGTTTCTGGTGTTGGGGTTATTTTAAAGAAAATATGGTATGGACATTGTGAAGATTTTGCTCACAGATTTGTATTTTTAAAAGAGAAGGCAACTTTTTCTGACTGTCAATATTGTGCATTGCAGACTGTGAAAATCAAAAAATCTGATTTTCCAGAGCGATTCAACTGACATTTCCTTTCCACACTCTAGACTTCCAAAATGTTAAGAGTATTGATTAAACATCTGGTATTTTGGTAGGTTTCCCATATCTTTAAAAGAACAGCTCTCAAATGGTTTGGAGACTCCAAAGGCTCAAAAGAGAAACGTGCTGTTCCTCATTTTAGCATAAATGAACGGGTTGGGAGGGGGGGGACAGACTTAAAAGAAGGTTTTATATGTTATGTTCTATAGATGTATGTATATAAATGAATTTACTACTGAAAGTGGCATTCCTTTTCATTTTAGGTTGCCATCCCTTTACTAATTTACTGTGACTAAAAGGGAGGGATTTCTTTTGTCATCTGTTTGAGAAAATGGCAACAATAATTAAAATTATGTCCATAGTTTGCTGCCATTATCTAACAAGTCCCTTAATAGATTAAGTTTATGGATGTGTAATGATTCTTCTGTCTCTAAGCATGGTCAATACAAGGCACCTACAAAAAATTTAAGGAAAAGGGCCACTATGGAGTCATCCTTCCATTGTTGCTTCCTCCCACCTTGCAGTGATCACTGATACAGGAATGCCTGGAGCCACAGGTGCTCTCTGACTTATTAATGGAGTTATACTCCATGAGCTTGTTAAATCTGTCTTTGCCTGTGTTTATCCTTTTCACCTCCTTAACATCCAGCGGCAATAAGTTTCATGGTATGATTATGTACTGTATGGAAATGCATTCGGACTTATTTTCAATCTGCCACCTGTTATTTTCTGGAGTGTCCCTTTATTCTTGTGTTTTAGGAAATAGAAAATAATTCTTTCTTCTTCACTTTCTCCACATAATTCATGTTTCTATAGAATTCTCTCATCAGTGATCTCTTCTTCAGAGTCTTACATGGTATGGAAACTTCTTAATCTTTCTTCTTGTCAACCTTAGTGACCCTTCTATTTCTTCATGACCTTCAGTTTTCTATTTTCTATGTATTATGTATAGTTTTAGTTTGTTCTTTTGAATAAGAAGAATTTAGGAGACAATGAGAAAGGTAAGGTGTGGAGCAATAAAAGGGAAGGCTCTCCCAACTTCAGCTTTTCTACTTTTCACTCTTTCACGGGGGGTGTGTGTTATTAGTTATTTATTTACTTACTTTTTTTTCCTCCTTCTGGAAGGTGGATTGCTTGCTTATCCCTGCAAATATTTACCTGAACTAAAAATACAGAATAACAGACAAAATAAAAATTGTCTGGAATTCTGTGCCATGAGTGGACTGAATTATGTTGCTATTGATATGTTTCAAATTGGCTTCAGTGGGGCCAGATCTCACTCTGGGAAATGTAGAAAACATTACAGTTTCAACCATTGCAAATCAGTTGAGTAAAATTTGAGGAATGTTTTAGATTGCTGATGTGCTGCTGTAGCTTTCTTGTCATCACTCAGATTTATCTGTTTTATCTCGTGGTTTGGACTGTAGGTCCTTGTTTGAACTAAATGATGCAATCTAACCGAGGATCCTCAGAGAAGGAGAAATGCAATTTTTCCGTCTGATTTTATTGTGAAAGGATGAGAGTTCTCATCAGAATAAAAAACTTCATGTTTTAGATTATACTCTAATAAATTCTAAGCTTATTACCAGAGTCTTATATTCTCAGGAATGCAGATAAAAGATTCCCATCTGTAAAAATTCCCTCTCCCTTTGAATGTTTAGCATTCACTTAGCATGCTTTCTCAGCTGTTAAATGTGTAACTTTATTTATGGATGAAAGCCACCACTGCAATGTTCTTCAGCTGCTCTTAAAGTCTGAGGGCTGAATGAATTTCAAAACTGATACATCTCATAAGTGCCAAGTCTCAATTTTTAATTCAAGATTCATTTCTCAACAAACCTTTAGCCACTCAACCATCAGCGGTCTGGTTTCTTTCTCTGCATGTAGGTCAGGAAGTAGTGAAAGGACAGGTCAGATACATGAGCTGTATTGCTCCAGATACAAACATCTCTCTCTTCTTTTTGGCCAATGTAGCTGAATATCCAGTAACGGAAGCAGCTTTCAAGATGGACAATGAAGGCATGAAACTCAGGCTGAGAGTTATTCAATAGGATTTTTTTTTTACTGTCTTTCAAGGTCGACACCATGAAATATGAGACAGGGAGCAATCAGAAGCTTGAAGAAATTTGATGAAAAGGTAACTGTTATATTACTAATTATCTTAGTATTGCTTATGGGATTAGGAAGACCAGCTATATTAATAAAAGCTAGTTAAAAATATTTACTGTGGTAATTTTCCATCCAAAATTATATTTTTGTTCAAATCAAAATGTTTTTTTCTGAAACAGAAATATCTATTTTGCCAATATTTGTAATATGAGGAGTCAAAATAAATAAATTTTTCTTGATGAGAATGCATTTCACACCTTTACTCTAACTGTGCTTATATTTTTAAATTTATATCCATACAGTTATACCATTATATGGATTACCATTGTAACTATTTAATAAATAAACTGTAGTTGCAACTGCAGTGGCAACATTATCTCATGTATAAAGGTGTCTTGCTGGGTTCATGAAGAATGGATGATCGGAGATGTAAAAAGTATTCACAGAAAGGCAAGTGTGTCTTCTTAAAGTCCCTGTATTTATTCCTATTTTGTTACAATTTTACATGATTTTCAGTTCTGCTGAAAGAAAATTAAGAGTTTTTATCAGTAGGAGCACACATGTATCTTATGTTGTAATGTTGCTACATATATTTCTGGAGTGCTGCTCACTGCAAAGCTCAAAGACAACCTGTAGCTAAAACCAACATGAAATCAAAGTTTGAAATATTTTGAAGACATTGGTTCAGTGTTAGTAATTTATGCAGGGTAAAATGAGCATATATTTTAAAGAAGGATAAATTGTGTCTCAGAGAATACAGCAGTGGAAGCACTGCTGAAATTGCTCAAGTTAAGTAATCATTTCAGATTTTTTTGAGGGTTGATTCCAAGGCTCATTAATTTTTTTTCCCCATTATCTCCAAGGAGTTTTGGATATAGAGCTTTTACAGAAGAGAGACTGAAAGGAAGAGTTCTGGGATAGTGAAGAACTTTCAGTGGAATTGTTATTTTTGCCCCCTTAATTTCAACTCCTCTGTCTCTTCTAGTTCCTGAATTCTGAAAAAGGTAAGACAAAAC
Source organism: Ceryle rudis (assembly GCA_033439905.1). NCBI lineage: Eukaryota > Metazoa > Chordata > Aves > Coraciiformes > Cerylidae > Ceryle > Ceryle rudis. The sequence goes on along the minus strand of JAAGNO010003616.1, from coordinate 27,351 downwards.
TACCATGACTCAGCTTAATAGAGAAAGTGAGAATGGTTAAGGCAGTTAAGAGAAATGTGGAGTATTATTACTACCAGTGGACTATTCTCTTGTTCTTTCGATTCCACTCCAAGAACTGAATGGATCCTTCAGAATCTGGCTCACTACCAAGGACACAATCAAACATCTGTGCACCAGATGCATAGAGCATTATATCCAGCTGTGTTACTGCAGCTACATCTGCAGAACACTGCCTATGTCAACTGCTATGGCCAGCAGGCTTTGGGAATACTGTCTGTAGGAATTAAAGCTTGCAGTAGAAGTAAATGTGGTGGGTATTTTTGCTTTCAACTTTGTCTTTTACCTCTGCACTTCTTAACTTGGTTGTTTATGTGTTTGGATTAATGGAGGGAAATAGCCTGTGGCTTTTCACCAGTGCAGATCTCATTTCAGGTTGTGATAAATAAAAATAAAATTAGTTTAGTATCACCCTGTGTTTTCATTTTGAAGTTGTACTTCTCTCTTAGAAAATACTGTAATGACAATATTCAGAAAAACAGTCTTTTCTTCATTTGGAGCTGGTGGAGCCCTATATGTTAGCTGAGGAAGATCAAGGGGAGCATTTTTTCCAGAGGCCACTAGAGCAAAATTTTAGAAGAAGTTGAGAATTTCTGTTTGACTTGCTGAAGCAATGAGGTTTCATCAGTAGGATATACTGTAGGTTTCCCTACCAAATACTCAGAAGCATATTCACACCCTTGTACCGAAGAACTTTTTCCTAAGATCCAATCTAAACCTATTTTC
>JAAGNO010003616.1:0-26468 GCA_033439905.1 Ceryle rudis | reverse complement strand
AGAGCAAAATTTTAGAAGAAGTTGAGAATTTCTGTTTGACTTGCTGAAGCAATGAGGTTTCATCAGTAGGATATACTACCAAATACTCAGAAGCATATTCACACCCTTGTACCGAAGAACTTTTTCCTAAGATCCAATCTAAACCTATTTTCCCTCACTTTAAAACCATTTCCCCTCATACTATTGCTGGACACTTGTGAAGAGTCCCTCTCCAGTCTTCCTGTAGGATCCCTTCAGGTATTGGAAGGCAGTTATAAGGTCCCCCTGCAGTCTTCTCCAGGCTGAACAATGCCAGCTCCCTCAGCCTATCTTCGTAGCAGAGGTGCTGCAGCCCCTGGATCATCTTTGTGGCTCTCCTCTGGATTCATTCTAACAGATCTATGTCCTTCCTATGGTGGGGACAGCAGAACTGGAAGCAGTATTTGAGGTGGGTTCTCACAAGAGCAGAGTAAAGGGGGAGAATCACTTCTCTTGATCTGCTGGCCACACTCCTCTTGATGCATCCTAGGACACTGTTGGCCTTCTGAGCTGCCTGAGTGAACTGCTGGCTCATGTTGAGTTTCTCATCAATATTTGTTTGAAATTATTTAATAGATGTTAGAAGTTTTTGTGTGTGACTCCATAATTGCTATCATAAATAAAAAGTATTCTGGAAACAAAAATGAATTCCTGTAAATAATTTTGATTAATTCATGTTAAAATAGTCTGGAGTGATAAATCTTAAGGTCTGTTTGTGATTTACTTTGCTAGTACAGCCCTGCCTGGAATTTCAGGTTGATGGTATTTGTTACTATTGTAATCTCATCAAACATGTCACACAGAACTTTATTAATAGGCAAAGGTGAATAAGAAAGGTATCTTCAGGTCTTTGGGTGCAGTCTTTATGATAAGCTAGCCTTCTCTTAATACTTTTCTTAATGCTGTTCATAGATGTTAGCATGCAATTTTGAACCCATGTAGAAAGAGAGGTAAATTTTCATTAAAGTTACACTTAATGATAAGCAGCAGATGGGTGGAAGACAGGCTCTCATACCAGTAATACTATGGACAGCAAATGTGCATGTCAAGCCAGTGAGGTAACCATCAGTACATGTGTAGGTCTGGTTTTGTTCCTTTCACTTTTCACAGAACTTGTCTCTAGACATGATTCTGAGTCCTCCTGATGCAGATTGATTACTTTTCTGGCTTCCATTGTTATATGCAGATGTAAGTTGAATTCCTGGAAGATCCTTCTTTTTATCACTTTATGCTATAGAAGTAGAGTTTTATTTCCACCCCTTTTGAAACCCAGGAGTGGTCTACACTTAGAAATACTTAAGAGCTGCTAAAAGTATTCATTGATACATGATGTGCTAACCAGTTTTCTATGAGGAATTCTCTGCTTTACTGTGATCTTACACTAAGTGAGAATGCAGGGATTTAGGAAAACAGCATTAACTTCCTTGTAGTACAATCGTGAACAGTCTCCAGAACAGTCTCCATTGTCTGACCACCTAGATCAGCTATAGCTGATTCCCCCCCACCCCCGCCCCCTTTGCCTACTTTCCTTTTAGGACACTGATGTTGCCAAGTTTTAAACTACCAAGCTATTTTTCACCTTTCCTTGAAAGATTCAAAACCAGTGACATTCCTCAAGTCAGTACCCTCTCACAATTTGACCAGTGGCCACAGTGGTAAAATTTTCTGATCCAAACTACTTGTAGATAGAACCTAAATATTTTTCAGAATTTTGTAAGTTTTAAACTATCTAATGTATGGATGCTTGTCATTTGTACATTGAAGTCCAGGACACTTCCTTTGAAGGGAGATAGAAGTATTGAAAAGTCATAATAAGAGATCAGAAAGAATCTCATATAGAATATTTCCATTAAGATAGTACAACAACAATTATGATGTGAGTTTAGATGATGAGGAATTTGCACCCAAGAATCTTACATAGCTATTCCTTAAAAATAGTAATTAGTCGTTGTTCAGGAAGTAAACTTGTACTACTGTAAAATCTGTGTTTTCTGTATCCATGCACATTCTGTGCCATGTTTTCTTCTCATTCAGATTTGCAGTCATCTTAATAGTCTTGTCAAGACTGGAAAGTGGTTCTTGGTGTTTCACATAATTTTCATTCTTCCTGTTCACATGTGGAGTATCTGTGTATAAGGAAGTACTCATAGATCTGATATGTTGACTGGATTTTTTTCATAATGAGGAAATGTCTTAACTAATCTTAGTTCAAGACTTTGTAATGGCCCAGTGTTTTTCATAATTAGGACTAGTACACCACTGTCATTTATCTGGTATTTTTTTTCTGGTAAAATTGCTAAAATGTGCTGTGTTAGCTTCAGATATGAAAATACGGAATTTGAAACCAAAGATCATAGAGACCTTCTAGTGCTTGTATTTTCTGACCCTTCACTTTCTGAAAGCCTTCTGTGACTATCATTTACTTTTTGTTAAAAATGAGAACAACTTTTATAATATTTCCTTTTTCTTTTGCGAGGTAAGTTTCATATGACCAAGTGCAGAATTAATTTTTTTATCATGGTTATAATCTACATTTTCCAAAATAAAAAATAACTTAAAAGTTATTTAAAAATACTGCAATCATACATTTCTCATTATTGCACTTTTCCAGCTGTAGAAGTATTAGGCTACTAAGTCATGAATAATGCTTCTCTCCTTGTTTTTCTACTTGAAACTTGTTCACAGTATCATGAAAATATTTAATCATTTCATTACTTCCTGTACTAAACAATCTGAGCCACACAAACCTAATAAATAGAGATATACTCTGTGTTATATGCCAGTGTCAAAGGATAGTGTAAGCAACACATGGTGCTATTACTACAACCCTCATTCAGCTACGTAGACACACAGTTGAATGTAGTGGGATAATGCAGATAGTTCAGGCTAGCCATATTCTTTCTGAACTGTTTTTAAAGGTAGTCATTCTGCTGCAGATCTTTAAAAAGTTGTTTTTTCATATTGAGCAATTTTCTTTTCTAACAGTCTCTGTTTGTAATGTTTTATATAATAACTGTCAGAGGTCATATACCAGAAGTTCATTGTCTAATACATCAGCATCACACTGCTGTAAGAATGGGAGTTCTATTTTCAGTTGTGGTACATGTTGCTCCTTGTCTTTGCTGCTTTTATTTTTGGCTGTGCCATAGCACTGTGATCTGCTGTGACTAACGTCATGTCCTTCTATTTCAACAGTCTCACTATATGTATGATATTTTCCTTTAACACATTTCATAGAAGGGCAAGTTCTACTTTGTAGAGAGCATCACTTATTCAGAACTGGAAAAATTAATTTATTTGGTCAAAGGTTTCAAGTTCTTCAGTCAAGGGTAGATAATTTCTTATGATCTGAATCTTCTTGTCACAACAATTTCAAGTTGTAGATTATTGTTATGCTTTGTTCTGTATTATTTGTTTAGTTCTGTTTTTCTTCAAATTTAATTTCTTCAAAGTAAATAAAATATTAAATATCATAGGAATAAACATTAAACTCAACATATTCTGTCATCTAAAAGCAATTCCAAATTGTTCTCTTGCATCCTAGCAGAGACTAAATGTCATTGCTTGCAATGAAAGCTAGACACAGTAGCCAGTGTGAACTGTGTTGATTGTTGCGATGCAGTTCTCAACAGGTTTAGAAAGAGAAGCTCACAGTCATAGGCATAGCGAAGCCATGGTACAGTCATTTGGCTTACGCAGCTCCTTTCTCCTCAGTTACTTCAGTACTGTGGTCTTTTCTTCCTTTTCTAATCTAGAAGCAGTCCCAAAAAGAGTTCTAGCACCACAGCTCAGTAGAACGGTTGTGTAAAAACTGTTATTCATAGGAAAATGTTTTTGTTACCATCAGCTTTGCATTGTCAAACTGTGTCCTCAGCCTTGAAGACTATATGAGCATATATGAAATTAATTGAACAGACTGGAAATGAGAGACTGATTTTTCAGGATTATCAAAAAATACTAGGGAAATAATATTAGGGAATTTTTTAATCTTATATCATTGTCCCAGTGCTGTTCCAATGAGCCTTCTAATATTAACAACATATTTTATTCTAACTGTAATTCTAAATGGAACTTGTAACTAATGCTCAAGACAGAAGCATAAGTGGTCTGAGAAAAAGCAATACTTGCTAAGCAAAATGACCAGGTCCTCTGGTGGAATATGCAGCACCACTGCAACTAGCAATGTAGAGGAATTGTATTCTGAGAAAATTCCAACTTTTTCTCTTCTAGCTATTTATTTGAATACAAATACCAAAAAAAAAAAAAAAAAAAAAAAGTGTTTCAGAATTACAAAGCATGGGTTGAGTAATAGCTACATATTTTATTTCACTGTTATTGTTTCAGTTCATGCTTCTGTACTACATCAAAATAGCATTAACTTCTAATTTTATTTCTGTTGGCTATATAATTCAATTAAGACATCAACAACTTTATTTCTCTTACTAGATCAACTTTTGTGTATCACATCTTCTGAGTATTTGTCCTCTAATGTGAGTGATCTGAGAGGAGCAGACTTTCCTAAGCATTTTTGCACAAAGGAAAATTTGCCATCCTGATAGTATTTAGAAACTGATCCAATTCTGAAGTTGAATGAAATATTACAGACAAAAACACTGCCTTCTTCAATTCTTTGATTAACGTGCATTTCTAAATGTATAGTTTGAAATTGAGCTTTTTTTTTTTTTTATTTCTTCAGAATAAGTAATGTATATAAACCTCTTATTTGCAGGACTGTAAGCGTCAGGATCGATTTTGATGATTACACTTCAGTTTTCTACCTCATTAGAATCTGGTCAGCTAGGAATAATATTTCTCATTTCTCTGTGGAGTGCAAATATGCACAGGCTCTGAAAAAAGTTTTGCCTGTATTTTCAGTTGCTGTCCAGGCTTTTTCTGTAGCTACTCTCCAGCTTGTTGCAAATCGTTGCTATGCGTTAGAATTGTGTAACAGCTCTCACCATAATGTTTCTGAATCACCATAGCAAAGATGAGTTCTTCTGAACTAGTTTTACTAAATGTTGATCGCTTTCCTCAACAGACTTATCAGAGTTAATACTAATTTTCTTTCTATAATTTGTTTTTCTACCTGACCTAAACTATCCAATGAACTAGTCCTGTCTCCAGGTACTTTCTCAAATGTCGGACTAGATGTTTCAGAGTTCTAAGAACATGCTACTTCACTGTAGGGGCTGGAGAAAGTTAGAGTTGCCTGCCGAATCTGTCTAAAGTTTTTGAAATGAAGTCTTTTCTTCTCACCATTTTGACGTTTTTTCCTTTCTTACGCAAAAGTATATCTGCAACTGGGTATTATCAGAATTCCAGCAGAATTGGTAAATATGCTATTAGAAAATGTTGTTGGTGATCTTGTTACTTGGTTTTGTCACAAGAGCTGTGTGGTAATGGTGGGCTTTTTTTAATCTTAGGATGTTTCTGTCTTTCTTTGGGCTTTTTCATTTCTCACTTGCTTTTCTCAGGGTGCTCTTGTGTTTGCTTTGTGCTAAGGACTGGTCTTAAGGAATCTTGATGTTGCATGATTATTTGCGGCTTGGCTTTCTCTCTATAGGCTTACGTTCCATTCAAGCCACTAAACTAACTGGCAGCTAGCTTCTCTCTGAGTTTTCACATGCTGCCGAGAGGCAGAAAAGCCAGTTTTATCCAGACAGCACTGTGAGGATGAGTTGCATGAAATTATTTATGCAGTCTGCTTGCAAAAAATTTACATTTCTTTTAAACATATGCATTGTCTATTAAAGGCATTTCTAGGACTTAAAAATTCTATACCATTTGAGAGAATGGCTTGCGATGTGGCATGATAAACAGTATCTATGCAAAAAAAAAAGTCAGGTTTGTATATATTATCATTTTAAAGTACATGCTTTAAATGGATGAAGTGGCATATATCTTACTATGGGAAATCAGAATAAATAGGTTAAATTGAGCAGTCACAGTCTTCTAGAAATGGAAAGTAAAATGTCTTCTATAGATACTCTTCAGTGTCTTCGTATATGGGGGTTTTTTTGGTTTTCTTTTTTGGTGTGGGGTTTTTTTTTTTCTTTGGTGGGTTTTGTTTTGGTGTTTTTTTGGTTTATTAGGTTTTTTTGTTTTGGTTTGTTTTTTTTTGTTTTGTTTTTTTGGTTGGTTGTTAATTTTTTTACTTCACGCTAAATATCATTAAGCTGCTAGTAGCCGCAAATCTTGTATGCGAGGACACAAGATAACTGCTTTTCCCCATAAGTGAAGGCATGTTTGCATTTTTGTTTAATAACAACTTTGATCCTTCTACTGTTGGCAATGGTCATTGAGAAATCCTGACATAAAGAAGGTATCTGCAAGATAAAGTTCCACAAGGGATGATTAGCAGCACTTAAGTTTTCTTTTTGTTGAAAGGAAGAATCCCTGATTGAACAGTGCATTGAATGATATGACAAGCAAGTACTTGATCCCTGTCCAGCTGGAAAGGAATTGTATTCATCAGCAGCTTTTTAGCTAAGGATGTCTTTATATTTTCACTCTTTGTTTGAGTCTCTCCAGATCCTCCCTTTACTTCATGTCAGCACTATATAGTAGGTATGCCAAGTGGTTTTGAAATTTAAATTACAGTCTCTTTTTCAGATGTTATTGGAAAGAACATGTAATTTATAACCACGTGTTAGGAGTACAGGATGTTCATGGTTCACTGCCAATTCTTCTTTTGTAAAGTTAATAAAACTTTCATAAAACACTTATACACTTGTATATTTCATGGTAAAGATTTTTTTTATCTCATAGGCTAATGTAAAGATTTATTAAAAACATTTTTTTGTTAAGAGGAGTGTCAATAGTTTGCAGCTGAGTGTAATTTTGAATTCCCAGTAGATGACAGTCTGACTGAAAATGACACTAACAGCTTTGTTGATTTAGCACTAAAAATAAAGGATTCTTTCAAATGATATAAAGCTCTAATACCCTGAGTGTGCTGAAATACACTTGAGACCCTTAAGTAGAGTTTCAGTGAAATGTTCGCCAGCACTATGGATTCCGGTGAACAAGTGTTAGCATGCTTGCTGGCAATGACCCGTTGGGCTCCCACCTAAAAATTAATGTGAAGGGCTGGGATGCTGCACTAAGAAGGGAACCTGATATGTCTAAATAAGGGAACTATCAGAACTTTGGATAATGTTGTGAAACAGACTTCTAGTGAGACCTTCTTGTGACATCATTGTGACTTGAACTTTTTTGGTTTTTTGACTCAGAAGTTGAACACTTGAAATATTTAATTCAGTAGCAACCCAAAACTACTACCATCTGATAGATACGAAGAGGTATGTGAAAAGAGTTGATGGTTTTATGCCAGCTTCTGCAGGATGGTTGTTCACTCTCTTTTTGTGATGTGATAATTGATAGCTTTGCTGGCGATCTTGGCAAAGAAGCTGAGGATTAAATAGCCCATGAGCTGGAAATTTCCTAGTCTCTTAAGTGAGAAACAGACATGTTGGCCACGCAGCATGGAAGAGTCTGCAATACTCCTGCTGTACTATACTGTACTATACATAAATACTGCAAAAGGTTTTCTTACATCTTTGAATGGTTTTTATTCAAGTTAAGAGTATACAGAGCTATATACTGTGCATCTTTTCTGATTTTAACCATTTTTTCACTTGTTTTCTGGACTAGGTCAGGTAATTCAGTGACAGAAATATTTTCCACAGCTTTACAGCTACCTACCCTAAGCATCTACATCAGTGTGAAGGAGATAAAAAGCTCTATGCATCTATAAATAATTTCATACAGGAAAGTGAGAACAGGACTCTGGTATACACATAACATCAGAGTTGGTAACAAGTGAGAGGCAGCACTAAAAAATGTGTAACTTAAAGGACCCAGTTTTTTACCTTCTCTGTTTTCATGGGAAATCTACAGATCCTACCTCTCCCAAGTCTGGTAGCTACTACTTAAAAAAAATAAGCAAATTACTATTTACTCTAAGTCTGCCAACGTTTGATATTTCATCCGTATGTTGTGACTGCTGCAGTACATTTTAATGTCTTTAGTGTTTCTCTTAAAACAATTCAGTCCTGGTCCACAAGTGGCTAAACTTTGAGAACTGAAGGGCTGCATTACCTGACTTGCAAATGGTAGTAACAATAGTATCTATAAATGGTAATTTGAACTGTGAAAACAGTAGCACTGAATACTGTAGGAAGCAGGGAGAGATCTAAGAGAAACTAAGGATTTGTTGTATTTCTCAATTTTATCTTGTCTATGTGATAGAATAGGAATGTAGATCCTTAGAGAATCAATTAGTGTGCATAGAAATAAGGAGGAAGTAATTAAATAGAGGGAGTTAAAGACAAAATGGTTGAGAACTGAATGTATTTATAAGAAAATGTTGAGTGGCTGCTGATTCTTGACCTAGATCATACAGTGGTCGCAAAATTGATTTAAATAAAATTGGGGGTTTAAGGCATATTAATCATGGTTTATATAATGGAACAGCTTTTGACTCAGATTGACCTCCCAGCACAATGAATGGGATGTATATACGTAAACTATGAGAAGATAAAGCTACGTTTCTCAATGTACATTGGCAAAATGACTCTCTTGTGCTTTTCCTGATGAAAGCTTTCCAGATTCAGAAAAAAATAGAGACGATCTTCTCAGTTATTTTAAGGGCATTGCCCATCCTTATAAACTTGGCATCACTAAGAAGAGAGCATCCTGAAACAATTTCAGTCCTATGTAAATGTAGGGTAATAAAGTCAAAATTCTGAGGTTTTGATCAATAAAAGCGTGGCTGTTCTCTGCAACGTCCTCCATTGTTCTGATTGTGTTCTCATACTGAAGTAATGCTATCCATTTTGAATGTCAGATGAAAAGCATAGTGAGGTTCAGGATATTTCTTCTAAAGGAATGATAGGGGTGTAAGGCTTGTTTGACACCATGTGCTTAGTGAGGCTTACAGGAAAAGATAATACACTTTATTAAATGACCTGAGGAAGCCTGAATAAAAGACAGCAGCTTTTAGACAAAAGCTTTTCAAAAGGATTGTTTTAAATTAATTACTCCAGATCTGACTGTGAGCTGAACACCACATTTCCTATCACAGTAAATTCTTTCCTTCTAAACTTCCGATAGGCTAAATGTGTCTTGGGGTATCTTTTGAAATTCTGAAGCAGCTTTTCAGAAACACATTTGCCAGGGAAGTCTTCACACCTCTTTATAGGAACATGAATCTGCAGAGGAAATAGAATGACTCTGGTACCATTACTATTACTCTCCCTTAATATAATTAAAAAGCAGGCAAAACCTGTGTTAAACATCTTGGGAGAGATGCAAAATGCCTATGGTGGTCTTTAAAGCCTCCTAAGTGGAAATAAATAGGTCTTATTTTTATGTACAATTATTTTGTTCTATGTTAAATTTACAAATATTTAACCTATTTGACTGTAATTTTAATATAACATTCAAAAAATATGAAAATCTTCCAGATAGCTATCATTAATATCTTTGTCTTGGATTATTCTTCTTCTGTATATGAGAACAAAAGTGAAAAGGAAAAAAGGCTATGATAATAAACTAGTGACTTGAACTGACTTTAAAAAAAAAGAGTCATTTGCATTTCCCTCTTTTTTTTTTTTTCATTCTACTATAATCATAAAAGATTAGAAGATGAAAAAAATGTATATCAGCTGTTTTGTGCATGGGATAGATCTGCTTCAATAGGTTGCGTTGTGAATAATGAAGTGTAAGCTATTCTAGCTGAACTCTCACAACTACATTATTAAATTATAGAGGAGTGGGCCTTATAATGACAGGAAAAGTCTATACACTAGCATTTTCCCTTTGTGACATGAAAAGAGCAATTGCCCAGTGTGATAAATTTGCACTTGTGCAAAAGACTGCTCCTTTCTGAAGTGATTTCACTGTTCATGAGAAGCCAAGTAAGCCAAGTGCTACCCTTGTGCAATCTTCAGTGAAGACTTCCCTATTGTCTTTGTCTCATTCCATCTTTCTTGATTGCTGGAACTCTTTGCAAAGAGGTCTGCTATTGGCAGAGCAGTACCGCTTCTCTTCACTATCTTTTGCAACCTCAGACCCTGCCCTGGAGAAAGCTGCATGCTATGTTATTTCCATGCAGTGGTAGTCTCTTCCCAACTGATGCCTTTTCCTTGGATGAATACTAGACCATTGTCTGCTAACAAAATAAAAACTAAAGCCAACACATTAGGCTTAATGCTTTCAATAGTGTAAACTTGTTTGTGCTGGTACAGATTCAGTTAAATATTCACCAAGAATGTCTTAAGGTGTCTTGAATTTTTATTTTTTTTTTTTTGTTAGAAAATATGTTAGAAGATTAAAGCATGTACAGAACATTCCTCCCTCTCATTCATGTCAAAATGAAATTGATAATTGCCAGTTTTTAACCAGCTCAAAAGACATTTTTGCAGCCTTCCCTTTGCAGGAGATTACTTATTGTTGCCTTTGATGTTGACATTATTTAATAGAGATCTTTTTTTCTTTATGAATTGTTTCAACTTGCTCATGCTGTCTTCAGTTTAATGAAGCTTTTGAGAAGGAAACTGTAAACAAATGAGATAGGATGATTTAGGAAGAATGTGAATTGTATTCTTTAGCAAGAATTGTTTATGATGATGGTTTCATAATATGTAAAACATATGGACCACCAGAAATGTAAAGTCAGGCTTTAGGTCTTTGATTTTATTATTTCATGTAATTTACATTTTATTCAAGTTTCTTTGTTTGTTGTGTTTCCCCCCCCCACCCCCCTTCCTTTTTAATATTTGACTGTAGCAATAGTATCGATCTGAGCAAGATATATTCCTGTTACAGAAAACCAGTATACAACCAATGCAAACTAGTTATGTTATATGAACATGGGAGGGACGAGTTTTAGCAGTGGACACATAGAGTAGGATTAATGGTTGTTTTTTTATGATCTTCAAGGTCTTTTCCAACCTAGATGATTCTATGATTCTATTCAGCCTATTTTAAGAATTCCAACACAAAGTAGTGGGAATCAGAAGACTGAATTTGCACCATGTCCTTTGCGTCTGAGAGCTTGATTTCTCATGAGTTTAACCTGAATTTTAGCTTCTTGGAAAAATAAAATATGTGTTGCATAGCATGCTCTACACCTGTAGACATCTTGCTAATTAACTGCACAAATTCAGATCAAGTGTTGACTTGCACCAATTAATTTGCTGCCCAACAAAAAAAATTGCTGGTGTGGAATTGTCATCGGGGAAAATGGGAAAGGAAAAAAGTTGAGTAACCTTTGATCCTTCTTTCAGCAAACCTCTGCTGTACAAGTGAATGGGAGATCAAACATGAAAAGATTTGTATGCTGTACTGTTCTATAGGAATCCAATACTCCAAGAATCATATGTAAGTGAAAACAGGAAATATGCCAAGCACATAATAATAAAGTAGAAATTATAACTGAGAAATGCAAAAATTATATTTGCTTATTTTCCTGGACTGCTGGTCTTCAGCTGAAGATGGAATTTTGCCTGACAACAGCTCAATGCCATCTATTTAGCACATTAGACTTTGAGGCACATGGTAGCAACGTACAGTATTGCTAATATTGTATAATACTGTATTTTTCTGGGTGTGCATTTATGAAATTTACCTCTCCTGACTATTTAATTACCATTATTATTGCTGTTTCATACAGTTGTCTCTCTAAAGCTGTGTTTTGACGTTTAATTATTAAATTATTCCATTTTAGGAGATTTATGTCAACAAATAGGTTATGGTGGACATTATTGTTTTCCTGTGGTTTTTTTCAGTAGAATTAATTCTTTCCTCATTTTTACGTAAACTTATTATGGAAGATGAAGTGTAGTTGGTTTAAGACACATATCTTCATATACATAACTTCTTGTGATCTAAGGTAGCCTTATATACATTGCATTCTGGTATAGCTTATTAATGTTACAGTAGGTTGGTTGGCTGGTTTGTTTGTTTAGTGATTCTCATTGAAATAATTCTTATCTGTGAATGTAGTTATACCACAGGCAGACAGGTTTTCATTCTGATGCGACATGAAGCATATAAAAACTGATCTTTTAATGCTTATAATCTTAGCAGTGTTTATACATATCTATCTTACAAATGTTTATAAATATTTATAGGGCAAGGGTCAGGAGAATGGGGCCTGTCTCTTCAGTAATGCCCAGTGACAGGACAAGGGGCAACAGGCACAAACTAGAACACAGGAAGTTCCATCAACATGAGGAAAAACTTCTTTCCAGTGAGGGTAACAGAGCCTGGATGGAATAGGCTTCCCAGAGATGTTGTGGTGATATTCAAAACCAGCATGGACAATGCAATCCTGGGCAACCTGCTCTAGATGAATTTGCTTTAGCAGAGGAATTGGACTAAATGATCTCCAGAAGTCCCTTCCAACTCCTACCATTCTGTAATAAGCACAAAATTATGTCTATATGATGAGGAAGAGGGATTTTACACCACTCTATTACCTCAGAATCGCTAGGCAATGCAAGTTTTGTGTGTAGAGAAAGCCTTAGATTATAAAGAGGTTTGCGGCACACTGTCTTGAAGTGGGTACCTGATAAACGAAAGAGAAGTAACTGAAATCAGTGGAAGGATATTTTATCTGAAACCCTGGAATAGATTAAACAATAATGCTGCTTCTTTATTTTATGGGGTTTTTTTAATTCTGCTTTTATATTTGGGCTGAAGAGGCTTTGCTGCTTTGAGTTTAATAGCTGCGAAACGAACTGTGATTTTGTTCCTCAACACAGTGAACTTGCTTACAAAGTGATTAGTAAGGTCCTTCTGGGTGTTTTGTGATGACATGACTGCAGATTTTTACATTATCCTCTGTGTGACTGTATGTTGTCTGTGTGTTCATGGTATGTCTCAATGGCCAGTTGAGTTGGGGGGTGCAATCCTAGTGGAAAGGAAGAAAGGCTAAAAATCTATTTCAGGTGGCATCCACCCAAGGGCTGCTTCTACTCCTTTTCCTGCTCTCAGTTACATCCCTTTCCTTCAATAAAAATACCCTTTCTTTAAAAAAAAACATTTGAAGAAATCTACATATCGAAGTGTCTGGATGTGAACTGTTAGGGACCTAGTCATCTGCTTCCTGCCATGTATAACACTTCTTCATTGTCACTCCACCCTGTTTATGCTACTCACACATCTTAATTTTGTTTCTTTCATTTGTTCCATGCTGCAAATATTCATTTGATGCCTCCTATGACTTTGTATTGTGCATTAAATACATGTTGAAGGGCTTTAAAAGAAATATTTTCTGTGACATTTTAAGTTACAAGTTTGTGAGACTTGCTTTTTGTTTGTTTCTTTGTTTCGTTGTGTTTTGTTTGGGTTTTTTGTTGTTGTTGTTTTTGTTTCCACAATGCACTGTGTTATTTTTATACATAAAATCAGAATGCCTAGTCTCTTTGGTATTATGAAATATGTTGATAAGATGCTGCAGCAGATTTTGTAATAGTAGCAAAATTATTTTTAATGAGACTATAGTGGGAGTCTTGATTCCCGTTTTCTTTCTAAAGGTATCTATCTTGTTCTTCTGAGCTATTGCTGTTCAACAATATTTTTCCAATATTACCTCTTTAGTCTTTGTTCTCCCTCCTGTGATAATTAGCTCCCTCTCTCTCTAACTCAGCCCACTATGCAGCAATATAGCCTAGGTCAGTGTTAGGTCAATTAATAGTAATTGTGAGCATTCTGCATACTCAAGAAAACAGGCCAGTGCAAGTGGCTCTGGCTGATCGTGGGGTAACAAGAGAATGGGAATCTAGCTTTTCTTCTTGCATAGTAGTCTAGGTAATGTCCAGTCATAAAAAACAGTGACACCAGGACTGGGAAAACTACATATGCTGTATTTGAAGTGTCTCCTATGGTAAGAGGAGAAAAGCATTTGTAGAAGGCACAGCTGCCTGTCAGGAAAGGTAAAGCAGACTATTCCATGCTTAATTCTCATTCCTGCAGCCTGTGCTGACTAAAATCTGTTCTCCACTGCTCTGAGCCACCATATTAGACCATTGTGTGTCATACTGTAGTAACAAAAATGCAAAATATATCTAATTCCAAACAATGATGGCAGTGTTTTCCAATATTTTTACAGTGGTTCAACATGATAGACTTACTTGAGAATATGAACCATCCATTCAGCCAGAGTTGCAGCAGAATAGAGTCAGGCTCTCACAATGTCCTATTTTATGTGGGTAAGAGTAAGTCTTTTAGTGCTCTTTTTCAACAATGCTTTGGTATATCTCAGTGTGAACCTTGGTATAGGAAAATCTCTGTGGCTTTAAATGCTATAAAGTTCATTTCTTCAGCACTGATGACCAAGGAGAGAAGAAATTATATGTGGCTCGGCCATATTTCTATTCAGAAGTCAACATGTAATTAGGAGATAATTATGGCTATGAAATAATTTGATGTAAGGGAGATTTTGGATAGCTATGCATACATTAAAAATCTTATTTACCTGTCGTTTTGTTCAGATTTTAAAAACAGCTCTTCCAGTTTAGGACTTTTGATAGGAGGCATTAACCAGTGCAGAGTTGTCCTTCCTGATGGTTTATGACTTGTTAATCACATGCTAATATTTCAGTGACAGATCTTTTTATTCTCTTATTTGCCAAAATGTCCAGACATTTTCCTGAGCAAGCAGCAATTGTGTAAGTCTTCTGTACCATCAGAAACCATTGGGAGAGTGTTTAAGTCTACTAGTCATAGTTACTGATGTTAATATCAAAGAAATACATGTGCTGTTTTCTGGAGCTGGTACAAGAAAATGTCAGTTACACCTTCCTGAGAAAGGAAGCCATTTGAGCTGCCAGGAGGAATGATTTCCAGAACTGGCTATCTGGTGTTTCTGTGTAATTGGCACTTGATTCAGAGCTGTGTGGGCAAAACCCCCTTGTTAGACAGTATCCCACTTTTGGGGGATTTTGTGGATTGTTCTTTCCCCTTGACAGCTCCTGAAGTAAAAAGACTGATCAGTCTTAACTCCTCTGCTGGAGGTATTTGGGCACCTTGTTGTCGGCTGATTTCACATTCCTTGATAATCTTAACTTCCTGTTCTAACTGTCCACGTCAGTCCTTTGAGGGCCACACCTGTAAGCAAGTCCTTTCAGAACTGAACTAGGCATGTGTCTGGCATTAGCAAGATATTTCCAGAAAATGGGATTCAAGGAACAGAAAGGAAGATACACGTTATATGCTAACTCTTAATGCAAAGCATTTTTGTAGGTGTTGGACCCTGTGTTCACTACAGCAGTGCAGGCATTTGTGGTTTGAAAACCTTCAACTCTTAAAATAGTTCAAAACAGTGGGTGTAAAGAATAGTCAGTGGACTTAAAATGAAAATGGTGTGCTATGTATAATTTAGTGCCTCTGTATTTTATTTCATCCAGGCCAAATCAAATGAGGCAGATAATGTTGATATAGGGCAGTGCTGGAAATTTTGTACTAAACAGTGTATGGTTTTGGGGAAAATAGAGTTGTGACAAATATACTGGCAAAGTTGGAAGACTTGCTCAGGAAAATGAAGTTTACTACCAGCCAAAACCTTGCTTTTCCATTTTAGAGAGAGCTCGATATCTCTGATAAAAAGTAGAAAATAAGAACAGTGTGAAAGGCAAGGAGTGATCTCCTAACTCATTGTTACTGCCATTATGTATTGGCTTTCACATGCTTGCAGACACATCTTGGTCTTGTCAGACTGGAGCCTATTTCACAATAAATAATTGTAGCTCTTGGGCTCTCTTGGACTGTGAAAATTCCATTCCTGAGAAGTAAAAGAACATATTCACCTGCAAAATATTTTCCCTAGTGGGTACAATCTTGTGTGCTTTCATAATGTCAGTGGATTATTTCAGATTCTTTATGAATTTGGGAGGAAAGGGGAGTAATCCACCATACCAATTTAATTTTGTCTGAAAAAGGTTGTGGGGTTTTTTTGGTGTGGGTTTTTTTGTTTGATTGGTTGGTTTGGTTGTTGTTTTGTTGTTTGTGTGGGGGGTTTTTTCCCCGTAGTGCTACTTTTTTCTTTTCTTTTTTTTTTTTTTTCCTCTTGTGCATGCCAGGATTTATGACTGAATAAACCAAATATAGAACAGATCACTTACATAATATTTAACATATGTTATAATGTCAGATGTGAGTTAATTTTAGAAAGAGTAATGGAGAGAACCAGACAAAATGGATCATCACTCTTCCCTGAATGTGATTAAGCAAAGAGGAAGGATTCTATCCCACCCCACCCATGTATTCAGTATAAATTTCCTGCAAGTCTTTTAGCAGAGGAATATAAAACTGACTTCCAAGTGAATGTAGACAGATGTTGGGTGGTCTTATTTTGCACATGATTACTTAATACTCATAGAGGAACACTCTGGTTTCCATGCAAGTAAATAGCCTGAAAAACAGATTCTTCATCACATTGTCCAATCTAAAGGCAATATATTCTATTAATGAATAAAATTCAGCTAAAAGATACTTCAGCCATTAATGGAACTTTGAGATTAAAACCTGTTTTCCAGAATTCTGAAGTAGTGTGGGTGTTGTACTACAAACTATTAAGACTCTTATTTTGCATGTGTAATATGTGTTATGGTAATGTATTTAAATCACTGCTCATGTTGAAGAAAATTTGTTTGGAAAATATATTAAATTCATGTCTGTAAGGAAGTAACTAAGAGTCAGACCCTGATCCATCCACTTCTACATACAAGTGGCAACTGATGTATGTAGTCTCATGTTAATAGATGCTTAGTGCTGTGCATGATGTGTCTAGACCTAAAATGCCGATGCACAGTGGTTGGTAGTTTAGACTGAATCTGAAAAATAACTATCCTGTGCAAAATGGTGAGGTAATGAGAACATTTTACAAAGCTGTGCTGTTTTCTTTTGTCTGGCAAAGTGTAGACTGGTTACACTTCAGAGTACCTGATAAATTGTATCTGATCAAAGATGGGTGGAAAGTTAAATACTATGGCTGTGATCTTTTTTCACCCCAGGGAATTTTCAGTGAAACAGGCATAGTTCTACTGGATTTTGATGTCTTTTTAAGGAGGTAAGCATGAAGGTTCCTCTTGTTTAGGAGACAGTTCTGAGTCTACTCAGCAAAGAAGTAGTTTGGAGGAAGAAGTGGAAAGACCAGAAAACCCTCTGTATATTCCACTTAATTTTTTTCTTGCATGCATTACCTTTTTTTACTGGTTATTTTGTTGCTTCTTCACCCCACACTAATTCTCACAATATCTACTATTTCTCTTAAAATACTTGTAGACCAATCATTTGTCCCATAGCTGTTTGTTTTAAGCCAAATCATCTTAGGTTCAACTTGTGTAAGTTTCAGTTCAGTGAGAGTTGATACAGGAAGATCTATGGAGATCTTCTAGTTATAGAAAGAATAAGACAACTTCCAATATGACACAACTTTTAGTTTGGCAGTTTTGTAGAAGGCAATTTCACTTAAGATGTAATAGTGCAGTACAAATCTGTTGGAGTACTTCAGATCTTTAAATATGCTTCAGCTAATTAACTAGAGCCATGGTCCAACTTGCTTAGATTTTTGTTCGATTATTATTTGTTCACTTAGTGACAAAGCCTCAATGATGATAAATGTATTTTAGATCAATACAGATATCAAAAGACTTTTTCATTTTGGTTTCCTTCTTTTTAAAACAAAACAAACAAAACCCACTAAAATTTCAAAGAACTTTGGGGACTCTTTTATGAGAGATTAAGAGACTATTTCTTCCAGTACGCTGACAGATGAAAATTACCAAGAATTCCAGCCTAGCTACAGATATATCAGAAGTTGTATTTTGAAGGGTGTTACTAGAATTTCAGCTTTCTTCTCTTCCATTCATGCTTTACTGGAAGCATTATAAAAGCTGTATCTCTTTATAGTGCAACATTCATCAAGAAAGTATGTATAGAGTTGAAAGGTCACCAGTTGTTACACATTTTCACAGCTCTGATGCTACAGTATGTTTAGAAGAGCACTCTTTAATTGCACATTATAGGAAATGAAACTCCTTTTGTAAAGCTAGGTGGTGACAGGATATCAAATGTCCATCCTGTGGGCAGGTATCAGAAGTGAAATCCAGTGTTGCCAACTGTAGGGAAATACCATTTTTCTCCAACAGTGAAGCTGAGTTCTGTGGATGCTGAACTTCTAGAATGTTTGCGGCAGGCATTCATCATGACTTAACTCTGTGGTGGACCAAGTCCCATGTAATGTCTGTAGAAGCCTGTCGGAAATGCTGGATTGTTGTACCATAGTTTATTTTGTTTAAATGAGGTTGCAAACTACAAGCTTAATTTTAGGTTATCCTGATGGAGAAATTATATGTCCCAAACCAAGGGGAGAAGTTTTGTTTGACCTTTCATAAAAAAAAAAAATACAAATAAAGTTTGGGGAGTTGAGGAGAGATGTGCACAGGGATATGCATTAACTGGAAAATAGAGACAGTTTTGTATTCTAAATTCTGATTCCATGTTATAAATAACAAATAAACCAAAAGAAAACAAAACGAGCAAGAAAAACACTACTGATTTTTTAGGGTAAATTTAGGCTAAAAGGCCATTTGGGCACAGATCTGAGGAAGTAAACAGTATTCTATTCCAGGTTCTGATTTGTCAGCCAAATAATCTTACTTGTTTAATGAATTTACTATAGTCAGAATCTCATACTTTTGCTATATTGCTGCTAATGTCTAAAAATGACCAGAAAAACTGTAGCTTACTTTTGATTTATAACCACAGTATCTGGAAAACATCTGTAATCAGTAGCATATATACCTTATTGGTAGCATATACACTTAATCAGTAGCATATATACCTAAACTGGTAGACAAAAGAAAACTCCACTGAAATTTTGTAATAAAGCAAATAATGGGTAAAGAAGTTCCCTGCACACAAACAGTTACCTGCTCATTCATCAGTCTGCCTGCTTTGGCTTTTTTTAGCAGTAGTTTTCTAGAAAGTCAGAAAATGAGCTCAAGTTCCGAGGAAAAAAAATAACAGAAATGCTAGTAAGTGCCTCACTGTTGTCCTGTATTTAGTAGTAGCTTATTTGAGATCAGACTTGGAGTTCAGAGATTGTTTTTACTTAACCTTATTAAAACTGACAACTTCACACTATTAAAGGAAAAATAATCAAAGCCTTGCTTTAATTGTATTCAGGTTATTTGATATTTGAAAATTAATTAGGTAGAGCGTACATTGTAGATTATCACTACAATACTGATGCAAGGTTTGAAGGTAAAATTCTCCTTTTATTTTAATTACAAAATGGCTTTAGAAGTCTGAACATAGAGCTTCCTGACTGGTTGTCACTGATGTTGTGGCCATGTCAATAATGCCATTCAGGTTCAGGAGTCTGACTCTTTCTCTTTTTTGATGTATAAATTCCATTTCATAATAGCAAAAAGGCACTTAAAGGAAAATCTTCAGATTTTTGCCTTATCACACCACCCATAATCCTCTGAAAAAGCACCATCTGTCATTTCTTATTGCTTAAATACAGGCCAGAAAAATCTGCCTTACTAGTCAGGATGGTGTGTTACTTTGCAATGGACTCTTAGGGTGGGGAAAAGTCCTAACTACATCCTCAACTTCCATACGAGCCAAATCCAGATTAACTCTAATCAGAGTGCAGAAATATGGATGCAGGGAAGGAATGATCTCTTCTTCCTAATGATCAAATCACACAAATGGCATTAAACCTGGGATAGGCAGACAATATAGCAGCAAAACAGATACTTCAAGAAAGGGTGTTGAAGGCAGACTGCTGCATCCTTCCATTATTTTAAGTAAATCCTCTGGAGTGTCTTGGACTTTTCCTCTGTTGAAACAGACACGCACTACGTAAAGTTGTTACAGAAATTCCTAGAAAATCTTTATGTTATTACCTGAATTGTATCTATACTTTAAAGGTTAGTATCCAAGGGATGCATTTACTTCATATGATGATGAGGTGAAGAGAGAGAGAAAGGAGGGAACACAGGAGAAGACTACATTCAGACAAAGAGGCTGACCAGAGTAGCTCTCTGGGTGTGTGGGCTTGCCCCCCTCTATGTTATCCTTACCTGTGAAGGAGATGCATGTGAAAGGACAACACATTTTTGCAAGTACAATAAGAGAAAAGAAGTGTTTGGGCCAAATTTACCTGTAGTGAACTATTGTTAATAACCCCATCCCTACCTTGTTGAAGTTACGATTTTAGCTGGTTAATTAAAAACACTTGAGTCTTTACATAAATAGCTAAACCAAGGGAGAAATGGACAGTTTTATTCTTCTAGGAGACCATATTGCTTATTTCAAGAAAGCTGGTAACATTCCAGTGTTCTTTTGATAAGCATATTAGCCAAGACCAAAGACCATGGGAACAAAAAGGAAAATGGCATTGTGGGTTATGCGAGTAAGCATTTTTGTTTTAATTTCTCTACGAGTCAAGTGGTATTGCAGCGTGATACAGTCCAGAACTCATTGTTAATGCATTTTTGCTGGGAAGCTCTCGTAAGATGAGGGGTCTCTGAAAAGCAAGCTTTCAGACAAGGTCAAGGGTAACAAAATGCTTCTGGACACTATTCTTCAGGCTAACAGTCTAGTCTGGATTTTTCTCATACACTGTCTGGAAACATTAAAAGTAAGAATTTAATAATCTCAGTTGAAATTTACTGCAACATGGAAAGTATACTGTCATCTTTCTTACAAGAACTTGGAGGTACTCTCTCTGCTCTTTAATCTGTGTGCCACTTCTTACTGAGTTATGGTAATTTTTCTGTTTAAAAAAAAGCCCCTCTCATTGTTACTTTTTGAAAGCTCTACCAGAAGATGAGAAATGGAGAGCACACTTGTGCTGTGCTACACAGAGAATATTTAGTGAAATTAATTGAAACCAAACAGCTGTGAAGTATACAAAGTAAACAAAATACATTGTGGTTTCTCCCCAAAGCGTTTAATTTATAAAAATGCTGCTTAGGACAACAGATAAAACACTCTGTTATATTTTTATGTATAACCTGTTCCAAGTTGATCATATTCCTTTAATTAAGGCATTTGTGAAATAGGCCACTTTCATCATAACAAATCTTTTGTCCTTTTGTTAGTCAGAATCTTTTGACAGATAGGACACCTTAAGAAAAACAGTTAATATTTAACAAATAGGTCTTTTTAAATAAGCAATAAATCTTCTACAATATATCACAATGTATTATTTCCTGCAAATGGTCCTATGAAGTAGACTTTTCCTTTTTCTTCCTCCTTTAATCCGACTGCTTTCAGCTGCATCTTGCAAGTTATACTCACTGTTCCCTGCTCAGTGAGATGACTTTTTTAATGTAAACACAAAACTCTGCTTTCTTAGATACGAAGAAGCATATCTGCAACAAAATTACAGTATTCACTTTCTGATTATAGAACAGTGGGTTTGCAGTGTAAAACTTAGAGGATTCACTACTACGAATTAAATATGGATTCTTTGTGCTGTGTGTTAGACCTTTTTGCTGTGCTGTCAGCGAATGGATGTTATGGTCAAACTTCTATTTTAAAGTAACAATTTTGCATATCTTAAACATGAAAGCAAAAACAACTTCTCCCTCTGAAATATATAATAGCTGTACCTGTCTGCTTGGGTTTTTTTTCCTAAGGGGTGCCAGTAAGTGTTCTCCTGACATAGTTTTGTATATAACTCTCCTTCTTTGAAGTTTGTGCTAGTTACTTTTAGTTAAAACTTTCTGTAGCATTGATATTCTCTTGCAAAGAGACTTCCCTTTTTTTCCAAGTAAAACAGCATCCAGTAGTCACAGAATT
Source organism: Ceryle rudis (assembly GCA_033439905.1). Lineage (NCBI taxonomy): Eukaryota > Metazoa > Chordata > Aves > Coraciiformes > Cerylidae > Ceryle > Ceryle rudis. The sequence continues at coordinate 4,622 of JAAGNO010003616.1, read as the reverse complement.
GATGATTTCTAACAGTTAAGAAATCTTTATTCCACTTACTATTGACCATCTGAGGAAAAGAAAAACAAAAGGAGATGCATACTTAAACTAATCTGAACCTTTCACTGCAAATATGCATGGATTATTCTTGCATGACAGTTTCATACAGAAACTGTAAAGAAAAATTAAACAGATTTCTGTCAATCTCTAACAGCAGTTTTTTAAGAGTACCCACAATCATCTCCATCAAAGGCGTGTAGCTGCTTTAGTTTCAGATCACTACCTTGAGGATTCAATGCACATGAAAACAGTATTCCAAGACCAGGGTGCTTTCAGTTTTTGATGCCAGAATATACTTATTTATGAGGTACCCTCTGGAGACAGCCATACTTAAAATTACCATTACAGATATCTTCCATTATAATTCAAATAATAATCAGTCACTTATACAGTTTTATCTTGTGTTTTAGCTGGCGTGATATGCTTACCATGGTCATTCCCAGGAACAGTGTATCACTGAGGGTCCTACCTGAATCACTAGCATGCAATACAATCCTATTTTTATCTTACATCTAGTTATTCTTTACACATTCTGATGTAAACTCAAAGGAGAACATTCTGTTTAAACGCTTGAGAGAGGACCCTCTCAGACCAAGGTGTTCCTCACAAAAATTGTTGCCTGTATAGAAAAACTGCTTCCTCAACAGCTGGCCAAAGATGAGTACTTGGAATAAAAGAGCTGGTGCATTTAACATTTTTGAGGGCACAGTGGTGCTTTTTTACCACTGCTGTCAGAAACTTGTATAACTGTTTGAGTCTTTGACTCCTGCTTCTAGTGGACTTGCTAAGAAAATTCCTAATGTTCTTTATACTGTACATTCCATGCCATCCTTTTTTGCTCTCTCCCCTCATGTTGTCCTGGGCTTGGCTGAAGTTGTTCTTTCCCTCTCCCTTAGAGGGCAGCAGGAGATGGAAAAAGTATAGTCCTTTTAACTTCTGTGTAGATGATATGGGTTAATACTTGTTTGCTAAAGTAGATGGCATGTTTTGATTGAGTGTGTGGCAATGCTTCTCTCAGACTAGTGCTTCCTGAGATACAGTCTGACATTATGATCCCATTTCTTCAGACTGGGAGTGTATGAAGTGGCAGAGGCCATGTTGTATGTGTCAATCTCTGAACGAAAGTTCCATTGAGATTTGAGGATACTGCTGTGAAGCTTGAGTTTGGGTCTGATACTGCATTTGCTTCTCACTTTCCGTCTCTTGTGGAAAGACAGAATGCATAACTTGTCAGCCTAAAAAAAAAAAAAAATTAGGAAAAAAGAAAGAGAGAGGGTTGTTTTTTCAGGTTCTATGAAATGTTCACAGCACAGCTCTATGAGTTGTCAACACAATGAGACTGGTAGCAAACTTTGCCAAGAGCCAGGAAAAAAAGCCTGGAGATTTTAAACCAGCATTGTTACTGAACTCCCTGTGTCATCAAACCATGATATAAATTGTAATATGTTTTTAAGAGTGAAGGCTATACTACTGTTAACATCTCTATAGATTGAAATTTGTATGGATCCTTCTGCTATAATACCTATAAAGTCCAGTTCTGAGTATTTCTTGCATCTGTGTCTTCTCTTGTTCGCAGACAGCAGCTCTTTTTCAAAATACCAGCCATCGTTTTTGCTCAAGAAAGCTACTCGAATATGAATATCACCCATTCAGAAATGGTGTGGTTATGGGCACTGCCTCAAGCAGTTTCCCCTGCTAAAAAATTCAGGAAGTCATACAGTAAAAGTTAACACAGCATATGAATTTCGGTTAGCAGCAATACACCCCTAACTTTTCTTCCTTTAAACCGCCAACAGTTTTTTGTGGGGTTTTTTTTGTTTGTTTGTTTGGGTTTTTTTTGTGTGGGTTTGTTTGGTTTTTTTTTTTTTTTTAAAGGAAGAAGAAGATGTTTGCGTGTAATCATTAACATTCTTGTTTTCAATTGCCACTGAAAAGGTTTCAGGCAAAAAATTATGGGCAAATCTGATCAAACGATGACAATCTAACTTTTTGGCAACATCTGTAGTTTCAGAACTTTTCAGTGGAGTGAAATCAAATCTCTGAACAGGTTTGGGGGGGGGGAAGAGTTGAAATAGAAAGGTGGTCAAGTGGATTGGGATGACGAAGACTACTTTCCTCACTTGGTGCCGCATAAAACTTCCTTGTGAAAGCAACTGCAATCTAGCTTTGATAAAACAGCCTTTTCAAAATCTCCTCTATCTCTGAAGTTTAAAATGAAACTACTTTTAATAATAAGACACAATGACATACCCATGAGTAATTCTTGCAGTTCAGGCTATAATTCATTGTAGTTTGTGTTGCAACTAAATTACAAAAAGTTTTGATTTTGTTCCCACAACAGTTTTCACATGATGCTCTGTTTTGTGGACATCATATGTGTATAGCTTATATGCATAGCAATATGCATGTACTCAACACGATGTGTCTTTGCTTCCAAGACCTGTTATAGGGCAGAACATCTGCAATAGCATCATCGTTGCTGTTTCTGCATGTCATGCTTATTGTAAGTAGGGAAACATATACTGAAGGTTTGCCTTGATTAGGGATTTTTTTTTTAAATGAAAAATGGGAATGAGAATGCTAATCATAAACTAAGGAACAGATTAAATTGCTTCGTGATGACTCACTGTTTTTTAACAGGATGGATGGTATACTTCTGTAGCATGTGACTCATGAATACAAGTTAGTCTACATAACAGCCATGAATCAACGGAATGTGGGAAAATGGAAGGTACTTTTCTCAAAGCAAAAGGCTCTGGAAGTTTATATGTGACTACTGTCTTTGGATACTTAACCCGATGAACATTCAAGGTGCATGTTTTTCATACAGGACTTTTTCAGAGATTTCAGAAAAGTGTTTTTCTTTAGCTATGGCAAACAAAGCCATTCACTTTTAGAAAAACTAGGTTATGATATATATATACATTGCTTCAGCTATTGCTATGTCTTATGGGTTTACTGTATTAAGTTACTGAGTAGAGACAGCTCTAAGTATATGTACAAAATAATGGAGAAGTGGAGCTGTTGATGTATTCTGGAGCTGTCCTGTCTCTTGATATTAAGAATGTTGATGTTGCTCTTTTAATAAGAGAATTTATTTTGAAGATGTGGAATAACTTGTGGAAACATAAGCTGTAGTGGCATTTTAATGTTAAGGAGAGCTGTTACGCCTATTCTTTTTGGCTGAATATCAGTAGAATTGCATCTATTCTTATATATGTATTTTTTCTGTAATTGTTCTTTTTGGAAAGTACAATTATTTTCCTAGTAAAGCGATATGTTTTCTTTAGGAATCTTTTTTTTTTCCTGTCCTTTGCCACAAAATTGCTACTGATGTTCACCCTTGAGGTGGCTACAGTTTGGAGACTGTAAAGAGCTTCTGGTTAACTGAACCTATAAATAGCCTTTGTTATGCTGCCTTATTGGAAGGTGCTATATAATTTTAAAATTTCATTTCCTTTCAATTAGTAGCTGATTACATTTGATGAGCTATAACATTGTTTCCCCTGTGCAGATTATGAGTCAACACAGTCAATGAGCTGTTAAATCTCCCCATGCAGAGAAACAATAGGAAGTGATTTAAAGTGGGGCAGATCTGGTCATTACTAAGGAACCTTGCTTATCATTAGACAGTAAGAAAAACAAATAGCTTGATACTACCCATGGGTGTGCCCAGCCTAGACAGACAAGCAAGTAAATAACATCACCTAACAGCAGTGACTTTTTGGAAATTTCAAAGACTGACAAGAAACCTGTAGAGGAGTTTGGTATTGATACAAGGTCATTTTAGTCTCCCTTTGTCATCACTAGTGTTCATTCCTTCTGTAAAGATGAATGTTTCTTGTATGTTATTGTATGTGTGTATTGCTGTGCAAGTCTTGAAATGGGAATGTGACATTTAAAGGATTTGAATTTGTGTCTGAAAGGGGTTTTGCCCTGGTAGTATAGACTCATCCTTGCAGTTAACATAAAGAGTGAAAATTCTTTATTATGAGGACACCTCTGTAGCATATCCGTGTAGACAGAGTTCTGCTGTGAGCAGATCACCATTATCACCTAACTCTAAACCCTTTTCTGTCTTGATAAGGAGGATTTCCTTGTGCTTTAGGCACAGGTCAAGGGTTGAGGAAATTTAACTTCAGATTCCCTGTTTCAGAGCATGATAGTCCTAGGTGATGATCCTTTCAAGAGGCTAAGTAGCCTCTTGGCTTTGGAGATTGCAAGGGTAGTGACACTTTATTTCACTGACTACCACCATGGGGAAGCCTGGGGATAGAGCCCATACACTGCCCATAGATGCCAAGAAAAGAAGAGTAATGCAATGTTTCAGTCCCTTTGTCCCTTAGAGAGATAAAAGGCAGGACAGCTGTATTTTTAGATGGGAAAAGAAATGGTGTCCTGGGGTTATGATATTGCTGTCTTTTGGGCAGTGTTGGGGTACTTGGTTTTCTGGTTTGGTTTTTTAAAGGTTACATTGTTAGGAAATTCAAGCTTGTGTTTTGGATTGGTCAATTCTGCTCAATTTTTAAGGATAGGTTTTGATTTCTTGTGTATATGTCATAAAATGTGAATAACAATTATTA
>JAAGNO010003615.1:5277-31943 GCA_033439905.1 Ceryle rudis | reverse complement strand
TCCTTCCTTCCTTCCTTCCTTCCTTCCTTCCTTCCTTCCTTCCTTCCTTCCTTCCTTCCTTCCTTCCTTCCTTTTCTTCCTTTCTCAGTAGTATTACTATTCTTAAGGAATGATGACTAAACAAACATTGCTGCATCCCCTATTCTTAGACTTGTCTCTTCCACTTTTCTCAGTGCACTCTTCTGTGCCTTAGATAAATATTCCAACCTCTCTTGTATCCTACCTAGACATAATATAAGCATTCAGTAAAGATATCACTGAATCTCCAGAGTATTCAAACACCTGGCACCAGAATGATTCATTCAAGGAGTGCTATATCCCCAAGTCGAATCATGCAGCCTGATTTCCATAATCATGCAGTCTAGCATTCTAGTAAGGGGGCTCATGGTAACTGCGTGAGGAAAACCCCACCAGCTATGCTAAAATTGTCTAACTCAAGGAGAAATTTTCACAAAAAAAAAGGCCAGGTATCTGGCTCATCTACCTCACAGTGCACTCCACAAATGACACGAGACATGAAACTTCCCCTGCATTGCTGACAGAACACTCCACACACAACTTTCCCAAAGAACTCACTGGCCCTAAGGGCTTGCCTTAATTCCACATTTTTTTCTTCCTATTTTTTTTCTTGATGTACTGACACACAGTTCCTTGTGGAAAGTCAGACAAATATAGACTTTAAAACGCTGCATCCTTCTTAGTCTTCAAATACATAAAAAGTGGGATAACAAAAATAAATAAATCACTCCCATGCTCACTGAAGATAGGACAAGAAACAATAGTCTTATATTGCAGCAAAAGGTATTTAGGACTCTGACAGGTTTGTGGCAGAGGTTTGAAATCAGACATCTATTTTTCATTTACCTTACACTGGACTGAATGTTGTGATAAGTCAGAGGGTGATCACTTGTGGTATCAGGCATCACTGCATTAATGGACAGAGGAAGAGACAAACAATTCAGTACTTTAACAGCTTTTTCCATGTGTTTGGTCTGCCAGGCAAATCTACCACAGCCCTTAGTTTAACTGTTAAGATAGGACTTAGCGCCTAGTACTGTGGGAAAATAACAGAAGATTGCTGAGGAGGATTGTAAACATGCTCAAGTGACTTGCAGCTGGACTGTCAAAAAGCACATATACCATAGTAACCATTGCTCAGCTTTGTGTGCTTGACAAGTAGAACATCCCTGTTTAGTTAATATAAATCTGTGAAGGACTCAGAGGTACTCAGGTATTGATAATGCTTGAGATTCCTGCCCTGCTGTAGGAAAGATCTAAGCACAGTGGAAAATTACACCTTGTAGTACACAAATATTTATTTATATTTAAAATTATTAAAGGTTCATTCTTTATCCCAATTCCATGTGCAGATGTTTTGTTATCAGCTTGGAAGGGTAAAATTAACCTAAACTTCATTCTAATTTCAGCTGTGAACAATTATTCCTTACATTTTTTTCTTCTGCTCCTAAGATTCTTTATATTAAAATACAAATAATTTCAACACAAAGATTTATACTAAATCCACTATGAGAACTAATAAGTATATACTTGTATCGAACTCCAAAAAAGACAAAAGATGCCTTCAGATATTGTTGTCTACTGTATCTAACCTACAATTTTCAAGAAATTGGCACTAAAACCATTCAAAATTAATATCCAGTTAAGTTTTTTTAGGACTTTTCTGCATATGTAATTGTATTATATTTTTTTTCCCATTAAATAGAACAGTAAATGTGGAAACAGTTAGAAATATTTGCCTCAGACATTTTTTTTCTGCCTAGAATTAATATTTATCATTTTTACTAATAAATTAATATTTTACACAGTGTTATTTATAGGGTCATGTTAATAGTTTTATTGTTTTAATATTTTCAAACAGATAATCTAGAAACAAAACCAAGAGATGACCAATGAGGCACCATTACAAGTAAAGAATGAAGTCTTGATTGAACAATCAGCCAATAATTGCAGGGGTGAGAACTTCATAGTACTGTTGTGCATCAAACACATTTTACATAAACTGAGGTCAGTTCACTGTACAGCATATGATGAATCAGGCTAGACTTATAAATATTTTGCAGTTTAATTGTTTAACTAGCTATATATCCAATGAAAAAATATTTTCATAATGTCCTCACATATATCAGTAAACAGCAGTGTTTAAAATTAATACGTTGGGGTTTTTTTCCCTAGTAAGTTTTCTATTTTAATATCTAGACCAAGGACAGACAGTTAATTCTAGATGTTGTCTTATACGAGGAGAACTCTTCTGCCTTGCCTATTCACAATTACCAACATGTAGTCAATGAAGTGTTTGTGTCACATTTAGATATATACTGCACATAGTATATTTATCTTTGTTTGTAGTCTTGTTTTGGAAAGTGCCAAGTTTTATTTTTGTAGCTGTTTAAAATGAATACTGTAGGCAGAAGATAAAAGGGCTTGCCAAGCTGATACGCTTCAAATCAGCGTATTTATTGCCAATGCTATTAATGCAAATAGTGCAGTACAAAGTAAAAGAACAACATTAAAAGCAAGCTCCTACAGCTATGCCAAATTCTGTAAAAATGTCACATAATTAATAATTATCCAAATGTACAATTTGTTTTGTGATTTATGCAAAGTAGTTCTTCCTGACATTTCATTTTATTACTTCAGCCTGAGTTTCTCTGCTGAAATTTGTGACTGCATATTTCTATGGTAACGCTGGAGGTGGGAATGGAAGGGTGCCCAGGGAAAAGAAAGGAAGGATGTTGCAAGAAGGAAAACAACATGAAACTGAGAAAACAGCCAATGAAAAAACCAAAAGGAATTGCAACAGCTTTTATAGGAGACTAGACCCACACAAATAACACTCCAAGGCCAAATAAGAAAAATAAATGACAAGTATATTTGGAAAGAAAACATGGAATACCCTCGTGCTGTATAAGCCATCCCTTTTATTAGCAATGCACATTTAATTTGGGGACAGTGTAAAGAAAAAGTAAGGGAAGATGCTGGGGTCAACATGTAATTTTAAGTACCCAAAGATCAATGTCTATGCTCCCTGTAGAGATTACAGTGAATTGAAAGCTTTACCTAACTTTATACAACTAAGTAAGAGCACCTGGGTTATGGATATTTTCCTACCTACCTACAGTCATCTCCAAAAGGTGATTTTATCCCATTGGATGTGTCCATTTCTCAACATTGACTGTATGAGGTCACTGATGCTAATTCACGTAGGTGAGTTAGGCACTTAAAATTGTCATCTATTTTTATTCTAGTGAGAAAATAATAATTTTGTGCCACTATCTTAATGCATGGATTTGTTAGTAACATCCATCTAATATTTTAAAATAACTTAAGCATCCAATCTTTTTAATATACAATAATGTTGGCAGGGAGCAAAGGTGAAAAAGAGAGAAAAGAGTCTTTGGAGCTATTCTGCAGAGTTTTTGATTTAGACCAAGCTGTCCATTTATGCAGTGGTGAACTTAAATTCTTATGTAGAATCTCAGCATGGTACAAGATATTTAAGGCTCATTGGACTGTCTATGGCTTCTTAGAAAAGAAAGAGAATGTCTGCAAGAGCACGTTCTCTGTTTTCAACCCCCTTGCTACATACCTAATGTCAAACAGGCTGTAGCTGCTGAAATTGACACACTGTGACACATGGAGATAATTGAAATTGTGCACTTTCTTATATAGGCCACCACAGCTCATCACCTCCATATTATTTTACTTCTAGATGTCCCTTTTCATGAGGCATGAGGATAATAGAAGGCAAGTACTTGTCAACATCCTAAAAGAGAGGGTAGATCATTTTAAAAAATGAATTATCTTGCATATGACCTACTTGGCTTAATGTTACCCTTTTCTTCCCATGGCTATTACATCAATCTGAGTATTTGTATTTTTCTGCTAGATGTAAGAGATCATCGGGGGTGTCACACACATTGCTCACAAGCAGTGTTAAGCAGAAACACTCCCAAGCAAGAGGAATTCTAACAATGCCACTGTCATAGGTATCAGACAATCCTTTCCAATCCTCTATCATTCCAGTTTTTTTCCCAATGAATAATCTAAATTAATTGTATTTTTCCACTGTTAATTAAGGTGACTGGTGCTATTTTGCTTTTGAGAAAGAGTGAACATATCGTTTTGAGAGCTATGATGTCTGCCTTCTTCCTGCTCTCAAAGTCATTGTTTATGTGAATAAATGCTGTGTTGAAATGTGTTAAGAGGTGGAACCAGGTCTTAAATCACTGTCATCCATCAACACCAGTGCCTGACTACTTGATTTTTTCATTATCTTGTGCATAAAAGCTCAACAACATACAAAAAAGGTAGGGCAGAAGGGAGAAAGAGTGCATAAAATTATTTTCTGTATTATCTCTTTAAAGAGAAAACAAAAGTGGTAAATAACAGATAAATGTGTTCCAAAGGTATTTAGAACACTTTTTTTTTTTTTTTTTTTTTAAGGGGTGAGTAGGGCATAAATAAATAAATAGTATCCCTAAAGCAAATTTTATTTTAATGTCCATACTATTTATCTATCTTATACTATTATTTATGGGTTCTTCATTGGACATAGAAGGACAAATTCATGTATTCCACCTGAATGACCTGTTTTGTATTTTTATGGAAAAACAAAACAAGTTTTCCAAGACAGCAGTACAGTTTGCACATCTCCTTTAAAACAGATGAAAAAATTGTCTACTGGATCTCAATGTATCACACATCACCCACTACCTCACCTATTCAGTATGGATCATTGTGCATAAAAGCATTCAGGTGCAATAAGAGCACTTGATCAGTAGAGTAAAAGAAAGTACAAAACTATAGAAGCTATCCTCCCAGGTCAAGACCTTAAGTAAAAACTAATGTATCCTCTTCAGTCCTTTTCAGAAACACCAATGGGACAAAAATACATACAGAAAACCCAGTTGCTTATCTGTTATCTGGAAAGGAAAAGAAAAGCCACTTTCAAAACCAGACATACTGAAATCTTTAAATAACAAATTACTGAAATTCTTTTTTTATTAAAAAAAAAAGTTATTTTATGACTTGCCCCCTATCCTAAGTGGGATAATCATTCAAAGTATTTAAAAATGTTACTTGATCAGCCAGTTTTGGTCTAGTAATGCTTGCTGACTTACCTTAAAATGTATGTCCAGATATGGTTACTAAAGAAAAAATGTCTCTGTAGAAAACAAGAGAAAATAATCTTAAAAAATGGATAGTGAATAATCTACCTTCCTCAGAGAACATATTATTATTAAATAGCAAAAGATTAAATGCAGGCTTTATGTTAACACTAGTTGTTAATCATTTCTAAGGTAATCCAAATCTCCATACATGATACCACAGCTAGATATTATGCTATGTCTCTTCAAAAGAATTGATTGTTTATGTAGGAAATAATATCACGGGAAGCAAACTAGATAATATCCAGCTATCATAATCATATCATTAGTATAATCAGTACAGTCTGGTTGTCTGTCACATCTCCACCTCTGGGGAGGTGAACTGCAGTGTGCTTTTGTGCTCTCTTGCTCCTTTTCACTTTCTTGCACTTGATCTACCACAGCCCATGAGTTTCACAGTAATTGACAATACCCATAAAAGTGATAAGCAGGGACACAGTAGTCGGAGTTCCTCATCCCATAGCCTATCAATCATTATTGGATTGATAAGTCAGGCAACTGGGCTTTCATACCGTATGATCTCAGAGGGAGCTCACTGGTTGATAGACTCCTCCTGCTCCTACACAGAGCCAATATTTTGATGGTTCATTTCTGGAACGCGGTATTTGTTATATCATACATGACAGATGACTGCATTAGTGTCCATGACACATCAAGAGGATGAAATGTAAGATCCACTGCTATAGGAATATTTAGGCATTTGATTCTCTCTGTAGCTTACTAAGATGTTGACATGAAGGCACAACAAGGAATCTCTGTATGCAGCTGAAAACCTTTTAAACTTTAAAACAGATACTGGCTTTTTTCCTTGTTTGTTTGTTTGTTTTGATTTTGGTTTTGTGTTTTTGTTTGGTTTTGATGCAGTTAAGTGTCCATCATGAAAGATGAAAATAAAATTAAAAACTGTAAAGATCAGAATCAGCTTTTTATTTAAAAAGAAAACATTTTGATAATAACTTTGTAGTTTTTCTTCTCATATAGATATTGAGTCATATAAGGAGCCCAAGATTTGGTTTATATCAATCAAGCAAAATTTTTTAGTTTTCTCTGGATAGGAATTGCAACACAATAATATAGTATAAAGCATTTTTTAAAAAGCATATTTTGGATCTTCTAATACTTATAAAGATGAAGAACCTAGTTACAAAGTATCTGTAAACTTTGCATCTGCTTAGTGTGTAACTGAATCATAACACATGATATTCAAATCATTTGTGTCATAAGCACTTTTATATGAGTCACCAGAACAATTTTTAATTAAAGTTCAGTGACAAAACCACATACAAAGTCCTTGTATATCATTCTGCTATACTATACTATTGTGGGAGAACATAACGGACAATCACACACAGACCAATGTGATCAAGTGAATGCCACTTTATTAGCTACAGGGTGCAGTTTATATAGTCATCCCCTCTATGCATGTGCTACCTGTAACATTATCATTGGCTAAGCAGCTTAAGCTCACTTTTAATTGGTTATCATGCAGCAAGCAAGCAGAAAACGTACAGCAGCGTACAGCAGTCTCTTATCTTTCATACTGTCTTCGGCATCCGGGAGTTGTCTTCTCCGTTCAGTCACTCTCTTCTTTTCATCCTTGAGTGTCCTTGACTGAGGCCTAGGCTTTTTCTCCTAAATAGGCCGAATTGCTCACATGTCCATTCTTTGCTAAGAAATCCTCAACATACTATTATGTTTTTTGAAGCACATCCAGTTTAAATTATATGTTCCTGTCCCTCTAAAACAATTAACTATTTTTAGATTCTTTCATGTTACAGAACTTTGCTTTCACTGATCACAGACTTACATCTCTGGAGTGAAACACAAGCACTGTTAATAGTGCATAAGCTATGCTTCATACTGCATCATACTATACATAACTCACCAGGGCACAAGAACAGTGCACAAGAAATATAAAGCAGAAAGTGAAGAATGCAGTTCTGTTTATATCATTTTGACAGAATATCAGGACTCAAAATGAAATACATATTCAGTGACTCATACATTTGAAAGTGAATTAGAAATTTGGGTAAGCAGAAGGTAATGACCCATGTGTGAATTTTACAGGAGGAAGGAACTTTACCAAAGAACCCTGCTCAAAGTCTGAAAAGGCCTTCAAAAGTTGTGTGACTTACAAAAGTGAATTATAGTGTTCCACATTTCTGGTTAATAGATAGGAAGGGTAATTAGCGTCCTGATTCTTTATTCCAGCTGCAAAAATTGACATTTTTGCCAAGTAGCAAGCTAGAAAAAAATCCTAGCAGGAGAAAGGAAATATAACACTGATTGGCAGACTGGTCAGTCCATGTTCTCTGAAGCCATAAAAACACATCACAGGGCATCCAGAATCCATGGTTAAAGAGGAACTCATATCTGGCCAGCCTCTGTACTGACTGTGGTTCATAACAACAACCTATGACCAACTTTATTTGGGTCATTGCATATTAAATAACACTGCGCTTTCACTTGTTCTGTGACACAACACCTAAGTCCATGACGTGCACCCCTCTTTTTCCTGAAACACAAAGTAGTGGTCACAATCTTCTTAAGCATAAACTCTTGATATGTCTGTATGAACCCTGTGTGCTGCATGAAACTTTGAAAATGGTAAGGTTTAAAGGAAACAATTTCCTACAGACAATGCATAAAGAAAATTTGTAAAGAAACAAATAAACAACAAAACCAAACCAACCCCCTAAAAAAAAAGTCCCAAGAAAAAACAAGAATCACGCTCCCTCCCACAAATGAAAACAAACAACCCAACAACACAAAACTACCCAATAACCATGTAATTATTTTCAAAATTCTGGATTTAAGATTATTTTTCAAGCTTTAATAAGAAAATGGTTGTTTTTTGAAAATAGAATATATGGAAATAATCTCCAAATGCAAATGAGTATCTAATAACCAAGCTATTCATGTTCAACTTATGGATGTGACTTTCTCTGTTCAATACACTGAACCATTTTCTAGCCTGATGACAAAGTTTTAAAAAAGGGAAAAAAAACATCTGTAGTGCTTAAATTCAGTCCTTAGCTGCTGCTTTTTTTTTTTTTGCTTTTTTTTTTTTTTACATCAGATAAAATCTATATTAAGGAATAAGATTTACTTGTGGAATTTTAAACTTTCATAAAGTTTTTCACTGACATAAAAATTCAAAGATTAAAGACATGGAGATTCTTTCTTCGGTGGAATTGGTTTTTGATCCTGTTGGGTATGAAGGTGTTCTAACATAAAAGAACCCCTGAAAAATTATTGTTCAAATGGGAATGAGACTGTGATACTGTATCTCTCTTCATTCTTTTATCCCACCATGAAGATATAAAGAAGAGTATAACAGAAAAGTGTTTCTAGAACAAACTTCTTCAATAATGTTTCCTGCTCAATTTAGTGGATAATTGTACCTCGGGCTTAGAGTTGCAGCTGACAGTAGATATATCCACAAAGACAAATCACAGAATCATAGAAACATAGATCAACATAGGAAACCAGAGCTAGAAGGATTTTTTTCATTCATAAATTACCATTGTGCAAAACATTAAAGGTACAAAGAGAACTTTATCATGAGTCCAATGTTTTAAGTCCCTGCAATAACAGAAAAATTAAAAATCGAGATTTTCTTTTAAACAAGACATCTTAGACAAGCCAAAAATCTGTGGAGAATGCTTAATATAACTTCTGGGAATCATCTATTTTGTTTATATGTTAGCTTACAAGGGATTTCTGAAGGTCATCTGGGATTTCTGAAGGTAATCTGGTCCAACCTTCCACTTAGAACATGACAAACCTTCAAGATATAGTTAGTTTCAACTTCAGGTCACAGTGAAATGTTGAATATCTACAACCTCTCTTGCCAATATATTGCAGGCTTTGACCACAGACATCACAATTTTTTTTCCCTAACAGCTATTGAGAATATCCCTTGTTGCAGCTCTTGTTCATAGTTTCTAATACCTTCACTATGCACCTCCAAGAAGAATCTGACGCTATCTTCTCTATACTGTCCTACCAGATAGTTGAAAACATATCTCTTTCTTTTTTTCTTTTTACATATTGACAAAATCAGTTCTCTCAGTCTTTCTTTGTACATCCTGTGCTCCAGCTTCCTAAATACCTTGGTGGCCCTGCACTTACTAATTCCTCTATGTCAGTATTTTTCAGGTACTGAGGAGACCAAAACTGGGCATGATACTTCAGATGCTGCATCCTTAGTGCCAAATAGAGAAGAATCACTTTGGCCTGATGGTTGCGCTCCTCTTTATATAGCCCAATATGCAGTTGTCATTTCTGCAGGTAGACACTGATGACCGGGACACGTAAATCCTTTTCTGCTAAGCTTCTTGCTAGCCAGTCTGTCCCCAGCCTGTGCAGAATGTTGCATCCAGCTCTGTTCAACTTCATAAAGTTTCTGCCAGCTTTCCCTACTTTGATACCGTCTGTGTACTTGCTGAAGGTGGACTTCAGCCCATTGTTCAGGCCAGTACCAAAGGTGTTAAACAACATCAGTTTCATTATCAGCCCTTGAGAATGGTTGAGAATAATTTATTTTTCCAAACCTGAACATATGTAACCAGGACGTACTTATCAGGCTGGGGTGCTACTTCAAGATCAAAATAAAGTCGGACCTGTAAAACTTATTATTTTATATCAAATTTGTCATTGAATACATGCAGAAAAATTCTTCATCTGGTCTCTAATTTTCCCCTGTTATGTCAAATACAGGTTTTCTTAGTGTTTTTCACCATCCTTCCACCAGACAATAAATTACTCCCTACTCTCTACCACTAGTTTTGGGAGATAGAGTTTTAAGTATTTTGCATGTCTTTCTGTGACAAAGTGCAAGGACACAGAACTAGTCTCTCTCTGAATTAGTCAATATACTCAACTAAATGAATTATTATCCTTTCATAAAAAACTTTACAGTATGATGTGTGGGAAGACAGTAGTTTGTATTGTATTCATATTCTAAGCATAAATAAGCATCCTGTGTCATTGGTTTGCACTGAATAAAAGGCAGCAGAATGCCACGTCTGAGCTAATAAATATTATCTAATGCTGTCACATGGATTTTGGGGATCTCCGTTTGAGGGCAGAGTATTTTTATTCTTTTTAAATGTTATGTATATGAGTTATACAGTCAAGATCTGCTAAGTGTTTACCTAGGTTTCCATCTTCATGTGTCATTTTCTAGACAAGCCATGACTTTGAGCTTAGAAGTTCTAATTAGAACTTTCTCATATGGAAAATTACTGCACTGTATCAGAGAACACTCATGGCAAAATTATGCTGTTTGTTGGTAAAATAAAATGACTCCTCAGAGTCAGAATAAGATAAATGTGTGAAAATACGGTTCCTTAATATGACTGAAATTTCACTAGAAACTTCTGCTGAATTAACTGTGCTAGTCATGAAGAGAAGCATAGGCTTAGCCTCAAAGATACATTTCAGCCCTCCATACCTTGCCTTTTCCTTTTGGTATGTGTGCATTTGCGTATGTACGCATATATACACAGACACATAGATATGTATGCATTTATTCGAAGCAGTATCATATTGTTTACTATTTTAAGGTACACTAAGGTTCTGAAATGTAAAGTCTCAAATAAAAATACCTTTGACATGAAATAATGGAGTTATAGCAGTTATAACTAGTGCTACAACTAAAGTAGTTATAACAACTTTCCAGGTGAAGCATGGAAAATTCCCATGACTCCTGTATATAACATAGTTTTTAAGTGGAGAAATTATTTTCCTTTATTTTAACTGATGCTCAAGTAAGAAAGTGTATTATAATTACAAAAATATAGAGCCTTTTTTCCTCTTTTTTTTTTTTTTCTTTATTTCAGAAAACTCCATTTGTTACATTTTGTGGCCTATTTCTGTATCTGGTTACTTCAGTCATGTTTCATTATCCTACTGACATAGCAAAACATAATAGTAGTGGTACAACTGAATATGTTGGATCTAAAATATGGTGCACCAGCCTGGGAAATTAAACACAGATTTTCTAATTTTTTTTTTCCTTCCATGCGAAAGAAATGCAGAGATGTAATAAAATTCTAGAAACATTAATTGGAAATTATATTTTAAACTTTTAATTTGTAAGCTTAGTTATGGTTCCTGTGCAAAACATCATATCTCTAGCCAATATATAGAAAAGATACAGTTTCTGGTTTGTTGTTAGTAAAGGAAATGCCAGTAGAGCAGGCTGGCAGGCTGCCCATGTTTGGGAATATGTGACTTAAATCTGATCTTTTCAGCAGGTCCTTATTAAACATCTATTAAACTCATGCACTTCTATGTGATTGCAGTGGGAAGAGGACTGTTGAAGGTCTGGAGAAACAGGGAGGATGGTGAATGATGGTAAATGAATAAAATAGAAATTGCTTTATTGGGTACACAATAGCTGTTTTTCAGGGAAACTGACCTTCTGGAGCTTTTTGACTTTTCTTTCTACTCTGTCCAACTATTGTTAGATTTCTTAGGAACAAAGAAAAAAATATGCTGATGATTATGGTAAGAACACTTAGTATAGTAAGTCTCCAAGAGGAATAATATGACAAAGGTGGCAGAGTCACAGTTACAAACATGTTATATTAACTTGTGTAACTCTAAAGTGATCCTATATACATGGAAACCTAGATGGGCAATAATGCTGAAAAATTGCTATTGCTTCTATTCTTATTCTGAATAAATCTCTAAATTGCATTTCACTTCAAAAATGTGTCTTAGCAATATATTGACTATATTAACTGATATTATCCTAATCAGATATCCTCAGCACTTTGGATGCTAGTGAAACAGCAGAAATTATCTCAGGACGGTTTTCTTGTTTCACCTACTTATTGCAGTGAGTTGATGTTATGCTTCTTTTTATGATGACACTCTAGTATTTGCAGTATTTACTTTTTATTTTGGAAACAAACAAACAAATAAAACCAAACCAAAGCGAAAAACACTCAGATGTTTTACCTAACAAATTATTTTTTCTAATGATTACTCTGTGACAAGATTTGGCTTCCTTTTGCTGTGCCATGTTACAACCTGTGTTGCAGTTAAATCCAACACTGAGGTTTTGCTTGGAGCACCAAACTTCCCACGAACAACACTTTTTTCCAAACTATTGACTTGTATTTTTGAGTAATCGTGTAGGCCCTAAAAGAACTTCTTGCCTGGTACTCAGTCTGTGGGGTTTATACTATCTGTGTTACGATATGTGACATTAAAAATTAAAACTTTGAGGAATATAATTCTTCCATAAATGCCAAGGTAACTACATTTTAAAGTTATTGGTTCTCAGATGTAATGCTAGTTAAAAGATTTTTCTCTTAATCACTTATTTTGCATGAAACAAATGCTGTGAAGAAGTTAATGGGGCAGAATCTTCTGAAAAGACAGAGAAAATCTTAAACAATGGATGTTGTGTAATCTGCCCATACAACATTTTCAAGAAAACTGTGGAACATGGTGCAAAGTTGATACTGATTTGTGCCTAGTGGACAGAGATATTAGTTCCACCCTCTGAAAAGAACATTTATTTACATTACAGCAGCCAAGCATGTATAATCACATATAAAAATGCTGGTATACCAGCATTTACCATGATTAGCTATTACCATGATAAATAAGAAACTCCATTTTAATAATAACAATGTTAATTGGATTTCAAGACCATTATTTTAAACTCATTTATTTGGGTCCAGGTTATCTACAATCCAAATATGTTGTAGGGAAAAAATAATAATAAAAAAGGTCTCTAGATTATAAAAATGCACTTATTGTTGTTGAACCTCATGAGGTTCACCTGGGCCCACCTTTCCAGCTTGTCTAAGTCAAACATACTATTCTGCTATTCTAGAAAGTCTCATAAGGACTATGGAGCTCTAAACTTGTTTGTTGTAAGCATATGGATGCAAATGGCAATAGCCTTTCATGAGCTGGCTTGTGATCAGTGAACAATAAAGGAACAAGAAATAAACTATCAAAAACTGGACGAAAGAGTGTACTCATCAAATGTGGAAGCAGAACATACTATTAAGAAGAAATGGATCAGGTGGTACCTATGGAATGGAAAGAGCAAAGTGATACAGAGATTCATATTCAGGAGATAAGATGAGGATTGGCAGCCTTGTGAAACACCCTCTGACCAGCTCTAGACTCTTCTTCTGTTTTCCTTAAAACTTCAAAAAATAGAACCACTACACTCTCTTTTGAAGCAAAACTTAAAATATTAGCTGCAGGTGACATCTGGAAAGATTTGATCTAAACTAACTGAGGAAGAGAACATTCTTTGGTTTTAAGTCTGAGGGTATTAATTTATATAGCCCTTTAAAAATTTCACTGTATGGCTCTCTTTTGATCCCAAGGATGACTGTGCTTACTGAGTTCACTGTAGGCAAGCACAAACCATAGTGAATTCACTTCTTATCTCAGTACTCTCCTTCCCCACTAATTAATATAAAAGTTCCACATTAATTTCATAGAATGTAAGTGTTAGATTAGAACACTTTTATTCCCTATGATTTATAAGAAAGGATAACACAGAATTACAGAATTGTCATGGTTGGAAAAGACCGCTAAGATCACTGAATCCAATCATCAACCCCCTCCTCCCCCCAACAACATAGAAAACCAAACCAAAACAAAAAAAGCCACCAGACACAAAACAAACAAACCACACACACACACACACACACAGACAAAACACAAACAAAAACAACCAAAACCACCCCCCCCAAAAAAAACCCAAAACCCCGCATCCAAACCAAACCAAACTACCAAAAAACCCCAACAACCAAAACCCTCACCATCCCACTAGAGTATGTTCTGAAGTGCCTTACCTACTTATTTTTTTTTAATTCTTCCAGGGATGGTGACTCCACTACCACGCTGGCCTGAGAATGTTGTCTATTAGTAGGTACAAAGGGTTATTTGGAGATGATAAAGTGAAGGACTCTGTCCCCTCACCATCTCTTAAATTAATGTTTCTACAATGAATAGAAAGGTATTACTTTATTACTCAAATGAATTTGGTTCATTATTCTTCAGTTAATTGGATGTTCTGTTAAAATCAAGTTGGCTGGAAACAAAATGCTTTAGCTAACAGTAGTATTAGATAACTTATTAGCTTGAATTAAAAAGTCTGCAACAGATCATTACAGGCCAAGAAAAATTTGATGGACTGAGTTGGATACAATCCATTCACACTATTCTTTTAAATTTAGTTACAAATTAAAGCCTTAGTCATACCAGTATTTTAAACAAATTACATCAGCCTTTGAAGATTGTCTACCTTTTTTGCACTGTACTCATCAGAAAGTGTTCTATCTATCCTTTCACCTCTATCATAAAGTTTTGAGAATTGACTGATGACTGGAAAGTATATATAGATAAATTTATCTTTATTCTTCAGGTATTTCAGGCCATCATGCTAGTAAGGTCAAGTTTAGGAGGTAGAAGTAGAATTCCTGTATCCTGTTCCCCTGCAATTGTGTTGTAAATGGGAAGATGACCAACATCTTCAGAATACAAGAGCACCTCCTCTCTAGGAAAGCCTTAGTCAATCTGGAATAGATGGTACAAAACAGTAAATAAACAACACTTGACATTTTCATTCACATGTTGTCCCTTGTAAAGTATTGGTCAGATATCCTGGGTGAAGGGTTCCAAGGCTATATTTTGTTTCCATTGTGCTTTTGCTGATAAGAAGTTCTGGTATGTTCTAGTTACTTGTATGACCTGATTTTGTCTCTGCATTCTTCTCAGACAACTGGTGCTTCTAAAGTTATTAAATAAATATTTTTTAAAAAGCAACAAGCTAGTAATAGAACACTCAAATTCAACTCTTCAAAGATGTCTGCAACAACAATCAACACGTTTGGAAGAAAGTCCTAAAGTCTTCCCTATCTTCATTAGCTAAAGCACTGAGTTCTCCTTAGTTTCTTGAAAGCAATTTAATTTCTCCACCTTGAATTTTATAGACTATGACATTCATAAAATACAGAATACAGAATGTATTGTGAAATGTTGTTGCAATTTATCTTAACTGCTTTCAATTTGCAAAGCAGCTCTTGATGTAAATATTGTTTAATTATTTTTTTAAGTTTCCCTGAACTTCTTAAAATCTAACTGAGAAGGTAAAAAATTCATGAGCAGAGAATTTTTTTCTTTTATCACTTGAAGTATTTCAGAAATGACAGTGTATGCTGTATTCTACAGGAGCTCAGAATTCTGTCCATTTCTAAAGAATTACTCCCCCAAAAGAAGAGTTTTATACATTAAACTATGGAAAGGAATTAATTACAGTATTCATAAATAAAAAGAAATAAGTTTTGCTATTAACAGAATAGTTTTTCTATAAACAGAAGGTTTATATACAGTTTGTTTTCATACAGTCAACTAACTCATCTCTCCCTTAATAATATGGTACCATGACCTAACCCACAGCTCAGGCTTCCTCTGCTAAAGCAAAACTGAGTTCTCTGTTTATCAGATAGACTTTTTACCTAGTCTGCAAACACCAAATATAGTGTCTCTAGTTCCTGAAACTTGGCTTAGTTGCAGGTAGTGGGTTTTGAAAGCAACCCTAAAGATTTAATGTTCATTGCCAGACTGCTGAAATATTTGGAGTTACACAGCCTGACATATATGACATATACCATATATTACAACCTGGATCTTTTACTGGCAATAATTAGGCCTTATTTGCATAACTAAGGTAATTTTTACAAATTTTTCTTGAAAACACAAATAATAACTTCAATGACTTTTGTTCTATTGCCTGTATTTCACTTGGCATTATTTCTTATAAACAAAAGTAGGATGTTAGAGAAGGGTCAGCAACAGGATAAGAATAATAAATCACCATTTCTCTACTGTTCACCACATAAAATGAGAATTTTCAAAGTTTCTTATGTGAATAACTAACCCTTTACCTGGGATCAGAATCTGGGTTCTCCTAATATTAGAGAAGGAAGTTTAAATTTGTGGCAGTGACAATATTACACAATTCATAACTTTTTTTAGACTTTCCTGATAGTATTTCAGAGGCTGAACGTCTGTCAGTCCAAAATTGTTGTACTAATTCATTAGTCAAAATTGTTCAAAACTACTGAGAGCTCTAGCAAAGACATGTAATCCATATTTCTTTCTTGGGTTATAAGCACTGTGAAATTAATGAGGTATGCAAAATAGTGTATTACAAAGCATTATAGTTCAACAAAGACATTTCAGGTGCAGCTCTATTTTAAGTACATGATAACATCTGCTGAAGAGAGATTTATGCTTTCAGGCTGTAGGAAAAAAATTTCATTTCCAAGAGCTTTGGGGGAACAGGAAGGATACTTTTTTTTTTTCTCTCCTATAATTCAAACATTTTAAAAACTGAAAATCAAATGTAAGGATTTTTCTTATGTTTATTCTTTAAGATTATTACATTCCCATTAGAGATATGTGGCATTCACAAAGAAGTGTTTTCATGTTTTGTAAAAATTTTCATTTAACTTTCAAAATATATGTCAGGATTCTTGGATGAGTTCTTTATAAATACTACAGAATATGATACTTTTACTACAAAATTTGAAAGTTTTAGAAGTCCAAAGTCAAATAGAGACTGCCACAATGGTTTTTTTAATATATTTTTCCAATTTCTTGTATTTCGGTTTACATTTTTTGAATTTCTAAACTTTGTGCTCTGTTTACATCAGGGGTGGCTGCACAACAGACATTACAACAGAATGTGATCTGCTGTGCATACAGTCCAAAGGAAGAAAAATTATAAGTATCAGCTGGAGGATTTCCTCCTAATTGAATTTATTTAGCTCTGGTACATAGAATAAAGCAATGAAACTGTTTTCTGCTTAAAGTCCAAGTAACTTCTGCTAGCTAAGGGCTTCCTCACATAAAAAGGTATGGAGTTAACTAGAATGAGCAGTATCCTGATGAAGGCAAGGCCAATTTTAGTTTTAATATGAGTAACAAGTTTTATTAAAAACACACAGGGACTATCTAACACATTACATACTCTTGTATTAGATATAGTTACACTTTTTAATATACAAAGATAAGTTAAGTCATCTATTGACTTAGAAATAAATCCCTAGTCATTAATTTATTCCCCTTTCCTTGGATATTTTGACCTGACATCCTCTTGTGCTCTGTTTGAGAAGACCAACTTTGCAATTTTTTTTTTCTTTTAAAAAGTCCTTTCACTCTCTTAGTTGCACAGAGGTGAAGTACACTTTAATAAAGTTGCAGTCCCTGGGTTTCAGCCTGGAAGCTGCAATACAAAGCTGAAGTGATACTTCACTGGAATAGTTCTTCTAGTATCTGTAAAGGCATTGATTAGCTTCTTCCCATTAACCTGTGGCATCAACATCAAGCATAAATAATGTAGGCACAGCTGCTGAACTGCTAAAATGTTGTTCATTTTAGTTCTTTACCTTCCATTCTCCAAGCTGAAGGTTTTATGTAGAGATTTTTAAAGGAAATATACAGTATAGTCAATACAGAAGTTACAAGTTGCATGGAGTCTGAATGAAAGAGTGTGTGTGTGTGTGTGTGTGTGTGTGTATAAAATTGCCTGAAGAAATGTCACAGCAGGATGTAAACAGGTGATGAACATGTCAGCCAGTCAAGGGACTGAGAGCAGCAACCATGGATAACAACAAGGAACTGAGCAGAGTGCTGATGGCAACAAGGCCACACAAGAGCTAAGTCCACAGAAGAGATGTGGGGCAATCTCAGTGTGATACAACTCAAGAGTGCCTATGTGCCATTTAATGGCTGCAAAGAGCAATGCCACTCAAGATCCTAGAAGATACAAAGAGGGATTGAGGTGCAGTGTTTCTTGTCCTCTATCATCCCACCACATGCAATAATGATTACATTATTAGAATATGCATGCTTAATTTTTTACATGTATGTGAAGGAAATGTACATTTCCAGTGAAGGAAAATTCAGTATGTGGTATGATAAAAATAATCATACTCTGTCTATACTGTCTTATTTTTAAATTTGCTACATTATTTACACACACAGAAAGTCAGATAAAGGTGAAGAGTTTGGATATGAAAGGGATTTTTTACACTGTCCTTCCTAACTGAGTTCTGTGTCACATCCTCAGATGAATCTATTTGCACTTTAGTTGCACTGGCAAAACTAATGCATTCATTACTTGCTTACCTGGACTATCAAGAGTGGTGTACAAGGAAGAGGACAATGCTTAAAATGCAAGTTCCCACTCAATGTTAGAAGAATTATGAGAAGAGTGGAGCTTTTTTGCTTCTAGTTCTGATTCAACACAGAATTCAAATGCCTGTGCACAGTAACTAACTCAATACACTATTTACAACTACTCTGAATAATTTTTCTATTAGCAAAATACATGGCAAAATATGAAAAGTTTAGAGTTTGTGTACTGAATAGTTTGAGGAAAGAATTGAATGTAATCACTAGCTCTGATTTGACTTTGAGGTGTCACCAGCATTTGAATGTACTTCCACTTTTGATGAATTCTAACTCGTTTTGACTCTAATACACATGTATACAATGTACAGAAAATAACAATAAAGTTTGTTAATTCTCAAGCACTTCAAGCTGGTCAGCACTTAAGAGTCCAGAAGACTTTTTTTATTAACATGACATTGGTCAATTAGGTGCTCTACAGAGGGTTTAAAATGTTCTTTTTAAAGCATTATCTATGGGCTATTGTCAGAGACAAACTGCTGTATTAGAAATATCACTGATCTTTTCTGGTAATATAATTGAATTTCATATGCTCTTGCTGTCTCAATATGTTACTATTTTTCTCCATACCAACACTAGGATCAATGTTTCTCCTTTTATGAAAGTTTACCTGTTTCTATTTTCTTTCCATGCTCCATGTTTCTGACTCTGTAATTAATGCTTTAAAAATATAAACATACAAACCAAATATTAAATATATCCAACCACTGATAGAGGAATCTCAGGGGGGAAAAAAAAAAAAAAAAGATACTGAGGAACAATAAAACTCTGCTGATGTATAGATGATCAGAAGCAGAAACATATGAGTATTCTTACCACTTTAACAGAAACTCAAAGTGCTATGAATTACAGGTTTAGAGAATAGAGGAATCTCCATTTACTGCTGCAGATGGTGCATTAGTAACAAAGTTCTTTGAAGAAGGTATATAGCTCAATTATTTTACATTTCCCAAATTACCAGTGAAATTCTTACTCATTAAAGAACATTTCTCACAAACAAAAATGGCCTGGTCTACTTTACTAATACAATGGCAAGTCATTGGATCTGAAGCTATGTAATAGAGGGAAGAATCTGGACCAAATATATACATAATTTTTGTGCTGCTAAAAATTCTGTAATTTTTTTTCTTACAAAAATTTGAGGATATTTAGGATATTTTTTCATTGCATTTAAAGTAGTCACTTAAAAATGTGCAAGAATATTGTTTCAAGTATTTAAGTAGTGCCACAATGGACCTTTCACTCAAAAATCACAT
Source organism: Ceryle rudis (assembly GCA_033439905.1). Taxonomy (NCBI): domain Eukaryota; kingdom Metazoa; phylum Chordata; class Aves; order Coraciiformes; family Cerylidae; genus Ceryle; species Ceryle rudis. Next base: position 12,253 of record JAAGNO010003615.1, on the reverse strand, counting down.
CTGATAAATAGCTTTATAAATCTCACAATGCATTCAAGGAAATAAAAGTTCTTCAGAGACCTTTTCTTACAAGCATTGCTGCCACATCTCACAGGACAGCAATAGATGTTTGACATGACGCAACAAAATTTATATGATATCTTTCAACAGGAAGTACAAGAAAAGTTTCTGTGAATGATGAAGCTGAAGGAATTTAAGATATTGTCAGAACAGGAAGAGAAGTATCCTTTTTCAATGAAATTGTGTAAGAGCAAACCTTACACACTTAGAATGGATCAGAACCTCTAGTGTAAGACATCTCTTGGTTCAAAGGCATGATTCCAAGTTGTAAATAACATGAAATGAAACCGGGTATCAATAATGCAGACAATGAATGAGCAATTCATATACACTTTGTTAATTAATCCCTGCTCTGACGCATCATCATCAAAACTATTCTTGAGATGTGCCTTTTGATTTTACAAAGTCTTTACAGGAATGTAAGTTCCTAAGGAATTTCTCTTTCATCTAGAGGTTCTGATTTTGAAATATCTGTATAACCTGTTAATAATCAGCATCTACTCCTCAGACAGCTTTATTTTGTACACTCTTCATGATTAGTACTTCAGACCTTCCAATGCACCCCATCTTTCCCTTTCAAGCTTACCCTTTCTGCAGACTAGTGCTTCCTCTTAAATGATATATTCCCTGTTTCTTGCCCTAGTCTACCTTCCCGAAGTCCCATCTTTTAGCTTCAATCTATTATCACAGTATTTTTGTCACAATTTTTTTGTCTCTGTTCTCCCTTTTGAACTGCTCTGTGTTCACTAGCACAACCACAAAGGCATTGGATGGCTGTTGAAATTCCTGCTTTGTAAAAGTTAATTTCAACATTAAGCATATTTGTATTTTAAACCTACAAACTTAGAAATTAGGAGTTAACTCCTGACATGTATTGGTTACAACAGTGTTTCTTCTGGCTTCTTTTGAGATGCACTTGCTCCACAATGCATAAAGTTTGCACAAGAATCCTACTGGAGTTATTAACATAGTTTTTAAAGAATCTGACCTCATTTGACTCTTCTTAAAGAAATTAAAAGGAAATACTAATCCCTGAGAAAAATATTCAACATTTATCACATAGTGCAGAATACATTTACTGTTACACATTTTTTAAAAAAAAATATAAACCTGCTGTTAGTTCATCTAAAGGTCATCAGTATCAGTAAAGCAAATGCTTCACAGTTCTTATAAATCTCTACATTTCCAAGATAGTTCTGCAACACACAGTGAAATTATTGACCCTTATGAGGTAAATGCTTCAGCAATCAGTTTCAAGTCATAACCTGTAAAGATTGCCAAATATGTAGCTCTTATAACAATCACAGATTTAAGGCTTAAACACTTAAAAAGTTATGCCCAAAGAACATAGAAGAGCTGACAGAATAAGACAGTTTCTACCAGAATGTTAATGGATGACAGAAAAATACGAACATTTCTTAAGAAATACACAAATACTCACACTATTATATTGTTTAACAGTCAAATGCTGACATAGAGCATCTCTAACACTTTCAGTTCATCCAGTCAAATCACAGGGAAAATGCAGGAAGAGACAGTGACTGAAGAGAAAACTGTGGATGCTAGAGGATGCTCCACAAGACCCATGAAAGAGGAAACACTGAAAGGAAATCATCGCTCAGTCATAACACTGGACTGGGTTTTGTGGTATATTCTGTGTCTTTGCCTGGCTCTCTGTCACAGACAATAATCATTTCAGTAAGATATTAATTTGTTTCATCTAACACCAGGGGAGACTTTCATGATCTCGTAGGGTCCTTGTTTTTCAAGGCGAACACAATGTGACTGAAGATGATTTCAGCTTTCTATTTCCCCTCATAAGTACTAACTCCACACACCTAATGTAGAATGCTTTGGTATTTGATATCTTCTGTCACGGAAGATACCTCTCCCTACATCAATATCAGATTTTGTCCGACCTTCTATTTCAGTCATGATTCTTGTCTGATCTTCCACCCCTCCACATTATTGCAGCATCTTCATGTATGACAATTCCCCAGAGATCTGTTTTGTTATTTCAGAGACAAAGAGCTGAATTTCATCAAGGCACATAATCTTTGCTCAGTTCTTTGCTCAAGAGCTCTGTCAGAGACCACTATATGCCTACTAAGATTTCCTGCACTTTGAAACATAGCACTTTATGATCTGGGCTTTTGAGATCATCATTAAAATAATAAAGCTTTATTGATCCCATGATTACTTTATTTACCTTGCTGTTTCCTGGTTTTAATTACAACAGTTGAGAAACTGTCTGAAGTGTTTCATTTGACAGACTAAATAACACCAGCTGTTTGGTATGAAACCATTCCGAAGGTAAGTGCATGAGACTACACTTAGATCACAGAACCACAGAATGTTAAAGGTTGGAAGTGACCTCCAAAAATCATCTAGTCCAACCCCCCTGCTAGAGAAGGATCACCTAGATCAGGTCACACAGGAACGTGTCTAGGTGGGTTTTCAATGTCTCCAGAGAAGGAGACTCCACAACCTCTCTGGGCAGCTTGTTCCAGTGCTCTGTCACCCTCAAGGTGAAAAAGTTTTTTCCTTATGTTTACCTGAAACCTCCTATGCTCCAGCTTGTACCCATTACCCTTTGTCCTATCACTGGATGTCACTGAGAAGAGCCTGGCTCCATCCTCCTGACACTTGCCCTTACCTATTTATAGACATTAATGAAGTTACCCCTCAGTCTTCTTTTCTCCAGGCTAAAAAGACCCAGCTCTCTCAGCCTCTTCTCATAAGAGAGATGCTCCACTCCCTTAATCATTTTAGTGGCTCTGCATTGGACTTTCTCCAGTAGCTCTCTGTCCTTCTTGAACTAGAGTGCCCAGAGCTGGATACAGTACTCCAGGTGGGGTCTCACCAGCACAGAGTAGAGAGGGAGGAGAACCTTCCTCAACCTGCAGGCCATGATCTTCTTAATGTATCCCAGGATACCATTGGCCTTCTTGGCTGCGAGGGCGCATTGTTGGCTCATGGTTATCCTCTTGTCCACCATGACTCCCAGATCTCTTTCCCCAGCACTGCTCTCTAACAGATTAGTCCCCAACCTGTACAGATACATGGGGTTATTCGTCCTCAGATGTAGTACTTTACACTTGCCCTTGTTGAACTTCATTACATTTCTCCCCGCCCAGCTTTCCAGCCTGTCCAGGTCACGCTGGTTGGCAGCACAGCCTTCTGGCGTGTCAGCCACTCCTCCCAGTTTTGTATCATCAGCAAACTTGCTGAGGGTACACGCTATCCCTTCATTCAGGTCCTTGATGAATATACTGAACAGCACTGGACCCAGGACTGACCCCCAGGGAACACCACTACCCACAAGCCTCCAGCTAGACTCTGCTCCATTGACCAAAACTCTCTGGGCTCTGTCCTTCAGCCAGTTTCCAATCCATTTCACCACACAACGATCCAAGCCACACTTCTTAAGCTTGGCTGCGAGGATATCATGAGAGACAGTACTGAAAACTTTGCTGAAGTCAAGATATACCACATCCACTGCCCTCCCCTCATCTATCCATCTAGTTGTGCCATCATAAAAGGCTATCAGATTAGTCAAGCATGACTTCCCTTTGTTGAATCCATGTTGACTACTTGTGATAAGCCTCCTTTCCTCAACATGTCTTGAAATGGTGGCAAGAACAAGCTGTTCCATCACCTTTCCAGGAATGAAGGTGAGCCTGACTGCCCTATGGTTACCCAGGTCCTCCTTCTTGCCCTTTTTGAAGACTGGGATGACATTGGTGACAAGATGGAGAGTGCAGTCCAGTATTTTCTCACTAAATGTTTCCAGCAGACAAAGTTTTATATTGCAAATTTATATTAAAAACAAAACCAAAAACAATCAAACAAACAAACAAAAGAAACAAAAACAATTTAAAAACCAGAAAATTATGCTAATGAAAATTAAGTGAAATATAATTTGAGAGGAATCTTTTAGGATTTAACCATGTTTTCCAGCATATAGTCTATATACAAGTGCTGTTTCTGTCGTCACCTTTCACTGCTGCTTCTTGACACTGCAATTTCTCCTGCTGCTACCTCATTTCATGCCAATGCTTCTGCCATGGCCTCTGTTGCGACTGTCAGTTCTACACTACAGGTGGTGATGAGGGCAGCAGCAACGGCACCTGTGAGAGTGAGAAAAGAAGTCATGAGTAAAGGAACAGCAGAGATTTCAGTAGACACCTCATTAACCTCATTGTTTTTTCATGCAAGAGATTATTTTTGACAATGATCAATTATACACAAGAAATTATGATAAATCTGTCATCTCTTCTTCTTTCATTTCCCCCTTCTTCACTTCACAATGACAGAAAACAGAGAGCTGCTTGAAAATTGAAGAGGGTGCAGCTGGCAGAGGGCTGAGCAAGACGTTTCTGGAGAGTAGATTATTTGCTGAACAATACAGTCTCAGGTCAACCAAAATTAAATAAATTAATCTAAAAAAAGGAAACTATTTAAAAATTCAAAAACGATTATTTTGAAAAAATTCAAATGAATTTGAATAATAAGCAATTTTTGCAGTATTGTGTTCTGATAGTTCCCTTTTGAAATGTTCCCGAATTACATTTCTAATGTGGAGGGGGGAAAAGAAAATCTTAGCAATTTGTGTTAATTTTATTTTATTTTATTAACAAAAAATATGCTATTTTATTTGTCAATTTTTACCAAATATCTCAATAGTAATTATTCACCGGGCTCTGTAATGGTTTCTGCAAACCTATGAATGAGGAGATGCTTGAGAAAGACAAGAGCTGGCATTAAGTTCCTCCTGAACAGAGTTTCCAGTTCATTTAACTGCCAGACCAATAGTGAGCAGAGGAAGGTGGTGTAAGGTTCTCAGAAAGGGCTTAGCTACAGATGTTCTGTTACCTGTTCTTTCAAAAATATTCCGTGTAACTTTGGACAAATTGTTGTGGGGACAGTATTACTTCAGTGACTGAGTAAAATATTTGTCTTCAAAATCCTATTCAGTTACTGTATACTTAGTGCTCTGCCTTGTTGCATTCTGTTTTACAATTAAGTCTCCCAGGTACTCAGTATTTTGTTAGCTTGACATTAACAGCTCTAGTCACAGAAGAACAACAAAAAACCCATTTCATGCTGAATCTCTTGATGTTGTCGGTAAGGTAGGCATTCCTCTTGTGCAACACCTTCCATTTTCCTTAAAGTTGTTTCCTCTTTCTACAGTAATTTCTAGCCAGCTGAAGGATTCCTTTGTTGAAATGACCAAAATATTCTTTTACCTCTCTGGAGACTATCTTACTCACAGGGCTACACCTAAAGACTATTTTGGACACTCAGCCCTCCTACCAAGGCTAACAACTGATCATGGAATTCCTAAAGATTGATCACGCTAAAGAGAGCTGCCAAAGACAACTTGACTCTTTAGTTCAGTAATCAGCACTTTCACTTAGATGAAAGAATCTGGGATTCATTGGCTGATTTAATGACTACATCTGGGTCTGGGAAGCAGTTACTGCAGAAAATACATGAATATTTCTTAATGAAAAGCATGGAAATGTCGATCCTTCTGTTTTGGTGGGACATAAGAAGGACTTGTCAGACTTTTCACTTGATTCCTGTTTAACATATTTTTAAAAATCTCTCTCTGAAGTGCCTAACTCTCCTCAGTGACCCTATAAGGAACACTGGTTTGTCACTTGGTGCTGTGGATTCACCCAGGCAGGCAGGCACCAAACAGCTGTGACCAGTGCTGGTAACCATGATAACATTCCTTCTATCAGTTCGATACTCTCCAAAAGATTGCAGTTCTTTTACTTATTCACCCCATTCAATTGTAATTTCCTCAAAATGTTTAAGGTCTATGTGATTCCTACTGTAATTGATTCTGATAAAGGCTTCCCCTCAAAACAACTTTTTCTGAATCTGTTTTATATAAAAAAAAACATATAAAAGTGTTGGTGTTTGCAAGTCAATGCATTTTAGGGTGAAGCAGAATAGTATTAAATAGCGATCAACAAACCTTTTTTTTTTTTTTCGTATGTACCTATATTGAAATAGTTGAAATATGAGAAAATATTTAGATTAAACTATGACTGGTCTCTTCAATATGAACTGTATGATGTTATTCACAGCATAGACCAGCACTGAAAACTTGGTCTTCTGTGTGCCTTCATTTCAGCCTTTATTATTTTTTATGAAAGGTAGACTCAATCCATTAAAGAAAATTATGCATGAATTTCCTCTATCCCTTTCAATCAAAGTATGTTCACATTAGTGTTGAAATAGAAAATTAGTTTTATAGAACAACAGTAATGATATGATAATTGTTTTTTATGAGTATATAACCTTGGAAGATAAAATAATAGAGGAATCTGTGCTCTTAAAACCAATTTTGTGTCAACTATTTTCCTGGCAAACATTGGTGTTATCCAAAGTAATGAAATACTTCTTTTGTTTAAAAATGTTTTCTCATACCATTAGGCATAATTTCTTTAGTTCCTATAAAGATGTGCAGTTTATTACATTTCTCTCTGGATATTCAACAGGATTTCCATGGAATGACATAAGCAAATTTTATACAAAATCCATTATTTATGATTTCTCTTTTAATTTTTTCTTTCCAATTCCTTTTAAAGTTTTCTTTTCCAGTTTATCCTTACATTATTTAATAGGAAAAAGAAAAAAAAAGTTTCAACCACTTATTTATCTACATGTATTTTTTTTTCCCTGACAAATTGGATTTATGCATTTTGCTAAAATGTTTGATTAAGCTACACGTCTACATATTTATTCTGAATCTTTAAGAGAAATATCTTGGCTATCCCAATGTAAGTAAATATAACTTCTAACTATTTTCCACAGTATATCAGCGATAGCAGCGAAATCTGTGCAGATGCCAGAAAATTTAGCTGGTGCAGCAAGGCAGCAGACCTCAGTGAAATAACTG
>JAAGNO010003614.1:0-14228 GCA_033439905.1 Ceryle rudis | reverse complement strand
ATCAGGTTTGCCTTTGCCCAGCTCTCCAGCCTGTCCAGATCTCGCTGGATGGCAGCACAGCCTTTGGTGTGTCAGCCCCTCCTCCCAGTTCAGTATCATCAGCAAACCTGCTGAGGGTCCTCCCTGTCCCTTCACCCAGGTCATTGATGGAGATGTTGAAGACGACTGGACCCAGAACTGACCCCTGGGGAACAGCACAACTTACAGGTCTCCAGCTGGACTCTGCACCACTGACCACAACCCTCTGGGCTCTACTGTTCAGCCAGTTCAAACCATCTCACTGTCTGCTCTTCTAACCCACACTCCAGTTGGGAAGTTTTGGATTTTTGTTCTTCTCAGTCAACATACACACATAATATACATCGGACAATATACAGCAAATAGCTAGACACCCCCACTGGTTTCTGTAGCTTGCCTCAGAACAGGTCCGAATTCCCTCTTGATCTTGCTTCTGTGCTCCCTGCAGACACCAAAGCTTTGGATGAACACGGAGAAGCGTTAACAGCTCTGCTACAGTCCACTGATGTGAATTAACACAAGAGCTCTAAGGCTTATCTGTCCCCTCCATGAAAAACATAAAGCTGAGGATCGGTCTAAATCCAAATCCAGGACACAAAGTGGGCTGAGCTTTACAGGGGAACCAGATTAGAAAGATTAACACCATTAGCACAGCTTGGAATCCTTTTTACAAATTAGCATCACTTTCATTACATTAACACTTACCTAGCAAGCTTGCTGAGGCCAAGCACTTGTTTATTAGGAAGATAGCCAATATGTACCTAGACAGAGGAGAACAAGCCATTAACAGAATCAAACCCCCACTTCCCAACGCATATGAAACTCATGCATAGAGAATGAGATGTGCATTTGCCCCAGAACTAACTCTGGAACAGTGCAGAAGTCTTAGCATGTGGGAGGAACATGCCACCATGCAAGCCTGAAAAATCGTGGAGCTAACGGAGCCTGTAAATGCCTGGTGAGGTCAGTGTCCTGGTGAAGAACAGGTAAGTCTGAGGGGGAGACAAAAAGTCACAACTCTTCAAGAGTAAAGGCTTATGTTCCAAGTCTCAGGAATGCTAGAGAGAACTGTGACATTTGGGTACAAAAAGGAGCCTACTACTCAGCACAGCACTACTCGTCTGAAATAAACATGCTTTTCTTTCAAGACCCAAAATGGATTTAGGGAGTGGGAGGGAGATGGACTGTACTTTACTTCCAGTGAACGTTCTGATGGCAAGCAGTACTTGCCACCAAAATCAGGCTGCACTTACTGATGTTTAGGGTTTTTTCCTGCTTTTAGTATCATAGATCACTATGATTAAGCCAACTTCCATCCTGTTCAAATATGGATTTGCTGAACATTCATACTGAACATGTAGTCACATTAAGTTGGAGTCGGTTCTTTAGTAGAAAAATGCTCAGATACAAAGGTAGGGGGAAAAGGCAGTTAACTTGTTTTTAGAAAGCAGCATAGTCTACTGAATTCAGGTGGGTTTACAGTTGTAACAGATTATAAACCAGCATTTGAATCACTGTGCCAGAGACTTGAAAAATTAGCCAAGCTATAGATGGGGGAGTGTCAGTGCAGGATTCTGTCTCAGTGCTTCGCCTACAGGCCCCACCTCAGAATCTTCTGTGGCTGTACCTCCAGTTAGAGGTACCACAGTACACCTAATTACCTGGCTAACTTGCTCAATCCTATCACTTCTGTTGGGTAATCAACCCACTGACACCTGAAAAGACATGAAACATTCCAAAGTGAGAGACATAACTTAGAAATAAGCGTGGAATCCTGTTCCCCATAGACTGTTTTTGCAAGTTTCTTAAAATTAAGATAAAACTGCAAATACAAGACCTCCTGGTCAGCATTTGCAGCCTGTTTGATGTACCCAACAGGAGAATGGTTAGTCTGAGAATATTTAGAGGCATACCAAGTCACTTAGCAGACCATTATAGGAGCAGGACCGATTCGGTGTTTGCGAGGAGATTTCTCCAACCCACACAGGCTAAACAGCTAGATGTAAAAAAAATGCATATATTGCCACAGGCGTAATGAAAAGAATATACACAGTACGTGTAACCAAGAGTAACAGGCAAAACAGAAAGAGAAAAGTTACCTTGTCTTCCAGTATAAAATACTATCAGTAAGAAAAGAACGCGGATGAAATTGAGTTGTCTCAACTAAATAGTTGGCCGATTTCTGTTTGGGTCTTTTGGTTTTGGGAGACAGTTAACTTGGAATATATGTGGTACTGATCAAATCTTACACAACAACAAAAGCACTTGCTACTCTCTGGCCTGGGAATACTTGAGGGGGGAAGAGATGGATCAGAATAAGCTCCATCCTCCTGTGCAGGTACGGAAGTGAAGAGGCTGAGATGGGCAGAAGGCACCAACCACTCTGAACTTTTACAGTTATGTTAATCACATTTACAGTGGTTACCTTCAGAATTTTTAGTTTCTTTTTAAAGTTGTTGGCATCACAATTTCAATGCCCTCAGAAACACCAGCCCCTTTCATGAGAGTCCCAACATCAGCAGCCTCCTACCAGCCAGTTTTGACCACCGCCTTCCTGACTGGGTTTGCTTATTTAAGACTGGGCTGCTAATCAGAAATTCATTCCACTCACAGGGGATTCCTGAGATGAATGTGCACTCGATAGCTCTGAGCCAGAAGCCAAATCCATGACAGAGCCAGCGTGCAGGGTGAGCTGGTTTAATATCAAGATGTCTGCCCTCAAGGCTTGCTGCTGCTTCACAAAGAGCTTTGATATGAAATGTCAGAAACCATTAGATTACTTAGACTAGGAAAGGTTGAGCATTATGTTTTAGGAGCTTAAATACAAATAAAACTCACATTAAGAAGGTCTTCCTTATTTGTATTCCAAAGATTAACTTCTAGAATCATAGCCATAAGCAGTAAATACTTAGAGCTTTAAAAGCTTTGTAGTTACAGTTACAGAGTCTTTTACATGTACTTTAGGTCTGTTATCATGTATTCCCCCATCTGTTTCGTGAGGAAGAGTTACCTTTCCAACAAATGGAACGAGGTGATGCTCACACAATGAGAACATGTCTATGTCCTTCACAATTACCATCTCATCGTGATCTTCATCAAAGATGGCGTCATTCAGAACATCTGAAATTAAACATTTGCATTAAGAAAAAAAATAAATGCACAAGCATGGAGGGTTCTTCCAGGCAGTATCTGAGCAAGCTTGTAGCAAGAGTAGAGCTCTCCCAGGACTAGATTTTTAGGGCTGAAATACAGGAGGGAAGGAAGGAATAACATCACAAGTACACTTTGGTTTGCACACGATCACACAGTCGCCACGGTGCTGTCAGACTGCACTAGAAGTCAGCCTTATAGTGTTTTACTTAAACAATAGTTTGAGCCCACATTAGAATGAGTCTAGTCTTTGCAGAATTACTGACATCTTAAGAGCAATTGAGACTAGAGCTGAAAAAGCCGGTGCTGAGGAGGAGAACACGTCCCCAAGTGGGCTTCCATTAGCGCTTCCACATACCATGAGCAAAACTGAGCCTGAGGTTTGAGAAAGCTAAACCACCTCAGTGGTCTCTTCAAGCACTTCAACACCAGCATAGCTATCTTCAGAGACTTTGCACATAAAGAAGACACTCTTACTTCATCCTGAAGTACACCAGCCAGCAGCTGTTTGGACATACCCAAGAGAGACAGAGCGGTACCCAGACTGGGGAGAGATCTGCTGTCCTGAACTGAAAGCAGGTATGCACCTGCATGCTTCGCCCTCATTCTGCACCTCAGACTTAACAGGGAATTAAGGTGGAGAAAACCCAAAGACAGAAGGAAGAAGAGACAGCTCAGCAAGGAAATGAACATACAACACAACACGTGGCTAGTCTCAGAGCTCAGACAGATAGTCAGTTGATATTCCAGATTTAGCAGTTCCCTGACATGTCCCCAAGCAATCCTGGCACAGATTACTACAGTCTCCACAAAGATCACAGGCAGCTGGACCACGATGGGAGAACTTAGAATTAGAACAGTCTCAAGTTAAGAGACTGAGCCTTTTGAAGGACAAGGGAGAAGAGCTGCACAGAAGAGAGATGAGAAAGAATAGTAAGACAGAACTAGCTGTACAGAAGGGCTGATGATCAGAACAAGGAACTCTGCAAACAAGTTAGCTCAAAGACACGCTGACTACTTAGAGTGACTTCCAGGAACCAGAGTCGCACACACCACGGCCAGGAGAGGAACCAGGGTGCTCAAGATCTGCCCTGATTCATCCGTGGTGGAGCTCAGCACCTGCAGCAGTGATTAGACAAATCTAATAGCTGGGTCTGCACTCCTTGCCTGTAATGCCTTCCCCTGACATGCACATACACCTAATGGCCACCATCTGCTGTCGATAACGTCTCATCATCATGGAGCTTTTTAATTTCCTGTTTGCTATCAGCACTACACAGGTAACCCTGGAAACTGTGCACAAGATGTTCTGCCTGCGACGCCTGTTCTTTCCCAGGAAGGGCTGGCAACCTGCAAGACAGTGAGGTCGAGCCCCAGAAGGTTTTTGAGGGGGTCAGAGAGCAGGGGTAGGGGCCATGAAACAACTCCGTAGCGGCACATGATTTTTGTTCTTCAAATTTCAGAGTTTAGTTTACACCAAACCCTGCTGGAAAGGATTTTGGTTATATGGGGAGCATCATGCAGTTGTGTAACTATGAATTCAGCTAGGAATAGTCAGAATCCAAACCAGAGCAGATTCAGAGGAGAGGGAAGGGGAGAGAGCGCAGCTGTCTGGGTTCTCAGCTGCCTCCTGCAGCACTCTGCGGATGTGCCATTTCTACAGCAGAAAGGCAAACAGTGGCTTCACAAAACCTGCTACTACGCCCAACATTATTAAAACAAAATCCAAACAGATCCACAAAGCATCTCCAGAGTGACTCGCTGCTGTTATTAGACCACCAGCTTGGCTCACACCAGCCTTGCCCGGAGTGTATCAGAGCCCGATGTTAGATATGGATTTACGTCAGCACGCCCGCAAAGCGGGCTGTCCAGAACAGTCAAAACCAGCCATGTTCTCATTAAGAGCCACGGTGACATGCGACACAGCCCAAGGCCAAAGCTACCACCAAAGATCTTCAGCCATGAAGTTTCATATCACAAAATGTTAGGGTTTGGAAGGGACCTCCAAAGATCATCAAGTCCAACCCCCCTGCCAGAGCAGGGCAAAACCAGAGCAGATCACACAGAAATGTATTATATCTATAAAAAACTATAAAATCATGTGTGAAATAGGGATTAGCAGATCCTTACAAGCTTTATCAAAGGAATCTAACTCTATTACATGCCAAAGAGCTGCTGTGCTGTACCGTGTGGACAGCTGTTAGCCCTGTTTCAAAGCTGGAGGAGGGAAAGAAGGTTAAGTGACCTGCAAAGTACCACAGAGACAACTTCAGGAACAAAATGCATCCCTCTCACAGCTAAACCAGTCAAACAGGAGCACAAAGGTCACCAACTCTTCTTGCATATCCCCTTTTAGGCTAGAGCCCAGAGTCACAGCCACATGGGCAATGCCCCCTCACAGTTTCAGAGGTAAGCCAACAGATCCACGCATCGAGAATATAAGCACAGGGCTGTGGGATGCTCCACACTTCTCATTTATATAGGTCTTGCCCATTTTGTACCTTAGATTTATTTACTATCAGCAGCAAGTTGCAGCCAGGTCGCACAGGATAGCTCTTCAGCTGCATAACCTCTGCAGTTATGCCTGGTGCTGGTCTTAAGTCAGCACCAGTTACTCCTCCAGGAGGGCCAGAGCCCATAGAGGAAGAAAGCAGCTTAGTGTCAGCCCCTCCAACAACCCCTTCACAACTGCCTGTTGATACAGGGAGACAACAATAAAACAGGATGGGAGACTGAAGGCCACTAAGGAAATGGCCAAGGTGTTTAGAGAGTCCCAGTCACCCCCATCTTGCTCCAGTCCCTCCTGCTCACACTTCTCCTGTGTGTTCCTCTTCTCCTGGAAATAAGCACAGCTTGAAGCCTGTCCATCCTTATTCCTCACTCTTTGAAATCCAAGCCTTGGGTTGACAAAATAGGTAAAAGCAGTTGGGACAAGATGTTGTGCTGTGTCCCACCGCAGCACTTGTTTCCAGTAAATGACACCGGAGAGGCTTGTTTGGCAGGCACTCAACCACTTAGTGCAGGGCAGCAATACCACTTTATCCAACTTTGGGTTGGGTGTTTTGGTTGTTTGGGGTTTTTTGTTTTTAATTTTTATTAAGTCATTCAGTCTTATTAAGTCATTCAATTTGCAACAGCATTAAACAGGGCCCTGACAAGCAGCACATGTTCTGGAGAACTTAATGGAGCTGGAAGGACAGAAGGGGAAAATAAGGCCTTGGATTAACCAGGCCAGCAGCAAAACTGGGGACAAATTTGTGCCTTTTCCCATTCTTTCATTCTAGACCACACTGCCTGCTTCACTAGCTCGATTTCAGCCCAGAGTTCAAGTCCTGGTGTAAAAACTTCAGTGGGTTCTTAAAACTCAAGTCACCCCTGCTGCATCTTAACCCCTCTAACAGAGTGGAATCAATTTATTTTTCACCCCCCCTTTATCTTCAAAAAGAATTGATAAAAGCAAAAGTCAGAATTAGATGAAGACAGAATGAGAAAGACCTTTCAGGATTTTGCGTCAGAGCTAAGCAAGAAGACCTGTTGCTATAGAAACTATTTGCATGGCTTTAATGTGACACAGGAAAGCAAAAGCACCTCTGGCAACCAAAGAAGCCAGAGCCCACCCAGCAGCTGGCTGAGTAGTTGAAGGGAATGAAGGATGGCAGACTCTGCAGAGCAGCACTGCATCAGCTTCACAGCACTTCAGATGTCCCATTTTTACTACGCCTGGGAGACAGAAGACTGAAGCGATGTAGGTTGTTCTCAGTAGGAGTTGAAGTGTTTCCCTGTGGTGTTCAGTTGCCTCACTGCTCCACTTTGGAGAGGAGTCCGGCTGAGGATTGTTCAGCATCAACAGGCTGACAGCAGCCTCAGAGATTCCCCAATAATTTTCCTTCAGCTCATCCATCCTGGCTGAGATGTAAGGCAGAAGTTTCTCCTGATACCCATTACACAGCTTCGGATGGTCTTCACCCACAGCCCCTCTGCTCTCCATGGTGACCCATAAGCCCTTAAGTCAGAGCTGGGAGCTGAGGCCACCATAGGAAAGGGTTCAGGCCAAGGGAGGTAGGTGTCCTGTGAGGTCAGTGGGGCAAGTCACACTGTACCAATACCCATTAGCTTGCACAAACTACAGAACAGGCTGAGGTCAGGTACATTCTGCTCTCCTGGCAACCCAGACCAAGTTACACCAAAAGCAAGGACAGGGGACCTTGCATGAACTCGAACAGGTCATGCTTTGGAGGATACTGCAGAACAGCAGTGCCATGAGCCAGAGAGCAAAGGCCAACCATTCAGTAAGGTAGAATCAGCTGGTAGAATCTTTAAGGTAGAATCTTTGACTGTCCTTCTGTACCAAGTTCCTCTTTATCTGAGGACAGTTTTCAGAGAAGACATGAGCTAACAAATGAATGTGTGGTAGGGAAACCAACAGATTACAGGGTCAGAACTAAACCTGGAAGGAAATGACTGTAAAAACCTTTCCTTTGGTGCTGGGTAAGCAGTAAGATGTAGAGTCAAAACTGATTTTCATTTATTCATGTGATGATGCCACAGGTAACTGTGGCTTGAGAAAATATTCCAGGAAAGAATCAAGATAATTATTGCAACTTTTCAGTATTACTAGTATATGACCAGAAGTTTATTGAGCATGCAGAGAAGAGAATCCTGCTATAAAAACACGTTCATATAGAGTTTATACCACTGCAGAAAGTTAATGACTTCAGGTTGCTAAGAAAGGGGGTGATCTGGGTATGCCATTTGCTTCCAGAAGTCTTGAAAAGCTCTAGAAAGAGACATGGCCTAAGATGCCACATTACTATTCATATAGACAATAGAGTTCAAAAGCTGCAGAGAAAATTCAATGAGCACTCTGTGGCTTCCTTGCTGTAAGAAGCCCGACTAACAGGAACCAAAGGAAACCTCAGTCACAAAAGAATCTACAAGTTCATAACTAATAGGAAATCTTTCATCACTGCCATGTCAAAGGACTAGAAACAGACATTCAACAACTTCAGACAGGACCATTTGCTTCAGAAGCAAAGCTTAATTCCTCAGTGACCAGAAGAGAGGTGAACCAGACGTGTAATTTAAGGCACACTTCATAGAAGGAAAGATGGAGAAAAAGCATTATTGCTATTTAACTAATTTCGGCCATACAGATTTGTTTGTTTTCCTATGAGACTTTGCCTGTTGCAGTGAGACTGAAGTTTGTAAATAAGAGATCAATTATTGCAGACTCTCAGGTGAAGCCAAGATTAGGCTCTAGAAGTTGTCCTCTGCCAAGAGGTTTATTAATATGAGGGAAAGCTGGGCTATGAGGATGCTCATTAAAGTGTATCAGGATTTCAATAACCACTGCGGTGTCTCATGTCACAGAAGGTGCTGAAAGTCCCCTCATCCACACTTCTTTCTGAAACTGGAACAAAGAAAAAAATTCAGGGAAGACAAAACACTTTGGAAAAGCAACATGAAGAGATCAGAAGCCTATTAACTATTAAAAGTTAAGATCCAAGAGGTTCTGACTTTTAATAAATTCCTGACAAAACTCCCAACAAGCTTGGTGTTACTTGAGCATTAATGGGACAGGCAGGTCACCCTGGAAATCCCTGCAGTCCTGTTTCAGCATGGAAGGTGTCACTCATGTGCAAGTAGAGATTGAGGAAAGAAACCCCCAAGAAACCTTTCTCTGAACAACTCTCTCTCTCACCCTCTGGTTTACAAGAAACAAGCCAAGGCCATGCCACAATAATGCTGATGTTTAAGTTCTTAATGGGTTAGGCTGTTGCATCCCTGAGAAGCAAGAGAACCAGCAGTACCTTGTTTCCAGGAAAGGATGAAGTAACTCAGCAGCTCTTAGCAAAGGGCAGTGCTGCTGATCAAACAGCCTTGTTTGTTTAAGGCACTGACTGTCTATTTTCACAAAACCATGCTTAGCACCTCTCATCCCCAGCAAACTGAGTAGGCTTGGAAAAAATCTGAGCTTACACCGTTGTTGTCATCTGTCAAAATACCAAATCCACACCGACAAGATGAAGAAAAGAGTATTAAGGTTGAATTTTTTCACCCTTCACCGTTGGAAAAGCACAAACTAATGAGAGAAGAAAAGCAACATACACACGGTTCAGCCAGCGTTAAACTAGTTATTTACTTTAAAATAAAAGCTCCACAGTAGAGTGACTTGCTTCCAGGCAAATAAAGCATACTTTTAGCCTTTCAAACCACAGAGGTTCAGAAAGAAAAGTTATCCTCTCCCAGTATTTCTGATTTTCATTTCCCTGTTAAACACACTAAAAGCCCAGCTGAACCTGCCAACACACTTTGAAAGCTCACAGACCTACCAGAAGAACCTTCCAGCCTTTATTCATGTAACAATTATCACCATTACCAGCAAAAACAGTGTTTAACGAACATGTTGTTTTGCTTAGAGTGCTTATGGATGATGAAAACAAGTTAACTTCCTACTGCAAAGGCAAGCAGCTTGTTCAGCCCTGTGCTTAATATTTCCTGCAGGATTACACAATCAGAACCAACTCTTCAATGATTTACTGTTTGAAGTGAGCATCCTGGACACTCACTGTTAACTGACATTGCTTCTGTAACTTTTAATCATGCTAAGCAGTGCTAACTGGTTTCTGAAGTCTTCAGCTACATGTTATTATTGTCTGCAATCTTGTATTCTCTCATTTACTGCATTTGCCCACACTTGTGCTTTGTAGTGTTTATTAGACAGACACAACCAGCACCTCTGGGTGTAACATTAAGCCTGTAGTAAAAGGAGACACAGATCTCTCCAGGTTTAGTCTTTGAGAGACAGGCAATTGCCTGGGAAGAAAGCTTAAGGCAGCTGGTTATCAACAGTCCCACTCACCATTATCAAACAGGAGGACAAGTTACTGGTCTATAATGTAATGTACTCCCAGAAGTGGGAAGCTGATAGACCTGACCCTGGAAAAGAAACCATATTCTTGGATGCTCAGACTGAAACACTACATGAAGTTAAAAAGTAAAACTTCTGGTATCTTGCCTGCTCTGCCAGCCTTACCAGTGCAGGAGGAGGTTTCTGTTGTAATGGCTGTTAGTCCGCACAGATGTCCAAGTGTCACCCGCTGGCATTTTTACAATCTGGTCCCCAGCTGGGTTTTACTTGAAATCACTGGAGGCATTTTTGGCACTCCAATCAAAGTTTGATGACTAGTACCACAGAAGCGAGATCAATACTGTTCAATCTACTGCATCAGTGGCAGACATCGAGGCCTTTAGTAAAGCCAGGATTAATAAGAGAAAAGATATCACCCAGAAAGAGACAGATTTAGACATTTAGCAGTAAACTCTGCTAATGGCTCTGAAATACAACAGCAACCAGCTGCAGAACACAGATAGCAAAGATGAATAAGGGGTAAAGCAGGAACACTGTTGTTCTGCACCATCAAAGACCAGCTAGGAAATACAGTGGAAGGTGGAAAGCAGAATCAGCTTCTCTGCTACTCACATCTGAATGGAGAGGAGGGGCAGAATTTAGATGTAATCTTCCCTACAACACGACAAAGCTGAGCTATGGAAAGTACAAAAAAAACCACAGATACAATCAGATGTCATGGAAGCAAAGTGACAACACCCAGCATATTATGCCCAGATGTATTATGTTCTCACAGTGACCAAAAAAAAAAGCAAGAAAGTAGTTTGTTCTTAAGGGCGAATTATCAATCAAAGCTCAAAAACAATACCAAATTGCTGACTCTGAAATCACACATCAGCTCAAGCAGCTTCCAAAAGCTTTCTGGGTTCCTTAAAGCAAACCCCTTACTCACATCACTTGGGCTCCTCCAATGCCACCACAGAGGACAGACTGCTGCAGGACAGGCAAGGCCATCACCCCTCACCATACTCAAGAGCCTCCAGCACCCAACTGCACTCGGAAGTGTTTGGTGACAAGAGCAAGGCACTACTGGCATCACTAACCTCCGAGTGTAGTGGGCAGCACTTGAGGTACTCAGGGTAGCTTAGTTTTGTGACAAGCCACATAGATCCCCTGTTCTCACAGCAAGAGAGGCTCAATTCAAGCACGCTAACCACTGAAGACCTCCTGTGGTGTACTTGCAACTTTACACTCTTCACTATTTCATAATTTGGGAATATATCCATTACCTCTTTTTTGTGCGTTCCCGTATGGAAAATTAAAGTGCCATCCAAATTGAATTGCTTCTCTGGTGCCCAAGGCAGACAAACTCAGAAGGCTGACTTAAAGCCTGTAGCTGTGCTAACACTCACTACCTTGGTTCATCTTTGTCGCTCTTTTCTGGCTGTGTCGGCCGGCAAGAGCTGTGAGCTCAGCTGAAGACCAGGTGCCTGTTACAACCCATCTTTCTTCTAGCCCCATGTTTGTACAGTCACCACCTCAGTTTTTACTTGAGAAACCTTTTACGAAGAGATGACATTTACAGCTATTATAACTTGTCTTCTGCCTGCTGAGGGGTAAACATGAATGCACTCCTCAAGACATCCTGCAAATCACTGCTTTAACCTCTGCCTAACCAGACACTTCCACATAAGGAGCTGAATAAGCTACAAAACAAACCTGAGAAAACAAGAGGTCAGGGCTGCTTTTTATTAGTGTTTGTTGTTTGGTGGTAGTTTTGTTTGGATTTTGTTTGTTCTGGTGTGGTTTTGTTCATTTCTGGAGGGGAGTGGGGGGGGAGTTGTGGGTTTTTTTTCTTTTAGAAGCCAGTTCCTGGTCTTGTTCACAGCCTGGCTGGACAGACAGTTCCATTAGTATAACACATCAGGGCACTGCAGCAGAGACAGCGGGAGCTGCAGTCCCACAGCTACCCTTGTTCCTAGAGGCTTTGCAGTTGTTGGCTCTGCATTTCAGAATGCCTTTAAAACTCTCTCGGCCAACTCCTCAGCCACTAGTCCTCTTGCTAGCTGCCGTGGACTTGTCCTTCAGCTACAGCTTTGTCTTCTGTGGGGCTAGAAGGAGTGGGAAGACTGGAAACTGGGCACTGTGTAAGTGGTGAGTAGCTGGAAACAAAGAGGATTCCCCACCTGATGAAGGAAGTGATGTTAAAATTACAGCTTCATTCCAATTCCTAGAAAGAAAAAAGAAAAAAGCAGACCAAGAGTACAGCACCTAGCAGGGACACTTTCTACTCTTAGATATAATACAGCTCTCTCCCAGGTACAGATACTCAGAGGAAGGGTCTACCCAGAATTGCTCTGCTTGATTGAATGTACATGAGATTAAGACAGGCTGTTCAGGTCCCAGAGTACCCACACAGGAGCAGGAAAAAAAACGTAAAACTTAAAAGAACATGGCTCTGTACACAAAACTCTCAGTAAAATAAGACTTAAGGTGGGCAGTAACATCATTCTGGTTCAGCACAAAAATTCACACTTAGAAACTATGACTAAAAAACCCTTCTGCTAGAGACAGGCAGGATGAGCGAGGCCTCCTGTGTTTTACAGCAGTAAAGAGTCACGTACAACCCCCAAATGAACAAAGTTATTCCCAGCAGACAAAGGATGATTCTATGAGACCCCAGTGAAACCTCATTTCAAACACACCATGCAGCAAGACTAAGGTAAGATGGGCATGAGGATGGCCACTGCAGACCGGAGCCCATTTCCAAATGTGAACCTGAAAACCCTGTTTAAGCTGAAAGGCAAAACAAATGCCAAGGCAGAAATGCTGTTCCTGGGGTAAGCCAGGACACAACATTGGCACAGAAGTTGGCTACGAGTAAATTAATGTTGAAAGTTACATGTAATCTGACTTCAGAAGAGCCAGCAGTTGAGAAGTGAAAAAGAAACTAGACAGAAAAACCAACCTTTACGCTGAGGCACAGGGCTCTTACAAAAGGACTCCAAGGCGTTAGCAGAAGCTCTCTGATGCCAGCCAGCAGCACTGCTCAGCCTTCTCACTCAGCTGCAGCATCCTGAAGCAGTTCTGGGGCACTCAAGACACCAGTGCTGTACTCCAGAGAGCAGAACGTGCACAGCTCCTTCCTGATTCATATTCAAAGGTCTCAGCTGACACTGCCTGCATGCCTTATGCACCAAGAGGAACTTTACTGTAAGAAGGAGCAGAAGGGGAATTCCCCAGCTCCCCAAGCCCTTTTGCACCATGCACCGCCCTTAAAGGAAAGGCTGAGAAGAGGAAAGCTGATGTAAAAACTAAATTTTCAAGCAGGATTTGCCCTGTGCTGGAACAAAGGGACAACGCTGGAGTTGCTAGTGATGAGGAGAACAAATCCCACCCAGGTCCCCTCCTCCCGCCCTCAGGGAGGGCCCACAGCCAGCAAGCAGGTAAGACACTCACCTGAGGCGAGGATGTGAACATGGGGTGCCTCTCTACAGCTGCATTCACTGCTGAGACTCTGGGATGGGGCAGGGATCTCCCCAACCACCTCTTTTCTCCTTACCCCACTTCCCACTTTGGAAAGCCTCATCTGATAAAAGCATCAGCAGAACATGACTTTTTCTGACACAGTTCGAACCACCCATGTCTGCTAATAAACAGAGCTGTTCCTCCCCCTTCTGAACACAGCCTGGCCCAGCTAGGGCTGGAGAAAGGTACAACCAACAAGTTCCTATGACTGAGCTTGAAAAGTTTATGCCCCAAGAGGGAAAAGCAAAAGCACTTGCTCTGTTCACCCAAGCCAGAAGCGCAGAAGTTTGACAGAATGCGAACTGTAAAAAACAAAGTTTAAAAACCAAGAAAATCGTGAAAAGAAGGGGATAGAGAGCCCAAGATGCAGGCTGATGTACTGACAAGAGGCAGCAAACGGACGGTACCGTGGCAGGGCAGCGGCGAAGCCCCGTTTAAAGCAGGAAAGCCGGCACCGAGGCGGGTGTCAAAGGGACAGGCTCCATCCAGCCCCAGCCCAGAGCCCTCCCCGGCGTGACCCCGGCCCCCCTGCCCGCCCCGTGCGGAGCTCTCCCTACCCGAGATGGTCTCCTGGTAGCCCTTGGTGAAGAACTGCATGGCCGTGGCCGCCCTCCAAGGTGTCTTCAGCAGCCCCTGCCGCTCGGGGTCCTCGCCCAGCGAGCGCAGGATGGTGGTGTAGGCG
>JAAGNO010003611.1:0-14251 GCA_033439905.1 Ceryle rudis | reverse complement strand
ACATGACTGTAAGGATAAGTCGCCAGCCACTTAATCTATCTTTCCATTGATCAACTCTCCAGGGTGACTCAGGGCTTAGTTTTGCTTTCTCCTGCTAACAAAGTAGTGCAGTGTCTGAACAAATGTTACACTTGCTAGTTCTCACCCTTAGCTGCAATGGTCACTGCAGCTGTACTTCTTTTAAGAGACCAGAAACTATTTTTAAAATTAAACATAAGACTAACACACTGACCAACAGTACATGTCTAGAGCATTTTACCATTACATCAAATTGACCCTGCACCAAAAATCCATTTCTTTTAACTCCTGGAGTTAAAAGGTCAGTAGTCCACTTGAAGCGAAAGAAGGTGTAGGCATGTGAAGCATGGGATGACAGTCTGTAAGGAAGTTTAAACCAAAGAAGCAAAGAGAGAATCATCACATTAATTTCTCTAGAAACAAAAATCTGAGAAGTGATCAGGAACATGTCCTGCAAGGAATCTGCTTTAAATAATACTTCATACTATAACTGCCAAACAAAATAAACCTCTCCTGGGTTCCAAGCAATAGTCCACCTTTGCTCTTTGCAGGAATTATTAACACAAACCATTGCTGCGAGAATTTCACTCTCCTGAGAAGACAATTCTAGTGGATTCTGCAAGGAAAGGAAGTGAAAGGCCTCAGTCTTCTGACTGCTTCAAGGATAACAACTGAAACTGAAACCACCTGTATCCTCATTTCATCCTAGCTCATAAAAGTGTGGCCAGAAATATTATGAGCTACTTCAGTTATTACTTCATTGTTTCTCAAGCCATGTTATATTAATGTTAGCAAGATTTATTATAAGACATGGAAACTCTGCAGAAGTTTTCTTATATCCTCTCAGTGTCTATGTCTGACATAGACATAGTTTTTTAAGAAGTTATAATGAAAAACAAGTTTCAAACAAGTGGTTTTTAAATACGCTTTGTTACACACCGAGTTACACAGTCATAAAATCTCAGTGAAATACACATCATTATTTTCACTGTTAATCATTTGTACTTGCCCTTCCCATACTCAAAGACATACTCCTCCCCTGCAGGTGATGCAGCAGAAGAGATTGACTTGACTGTTATTTACCAAGCAGCAGCTAATGGTGATGTGAACACACTAACTTCAGTGATTAGAGAAGATCCTTCCATCCTGGAGTGCTGTGACAATGAGGGTAAATAGAGGCTAAGATTGTTCTCAAGGATTCAGTTTCTTCAGTCTGTAATTAAATTTTCCAATTTTTATCCTGATTTCTGTGTTCAACAAATTATGTTTAGTATCAAAATGTAGAAAATCTGAGTTATTCCTTGGAACATCCACTGGAAATGCTCAGTTTGTAAACTTCTTTCCCCCTGTAACTGTAAGATTTTTTATATGGATACAAATAAGGGTTTTTTTCTATAATCAGACAGATACTTTCTCATTAATCTATTTTATCTTCTTCAGAGAGATGTTGAGAAATTGATATTATTTCAAGAAATAAAAAAGAGTATTTTTTATCAAAGCCAAATATACATTCTGAACATCTCCAGAGCAGAAGGATCCAGTCTTTTGCACTTAAGAAGTATGAGTACAGTTTGAATGATTTTGTCATGTATTTGTTTGCCAAAAGATTGGTTGTACAATGACCCAAATAATCTGGGTTTTCTCTGCAAGACTGTGGTCCTTTTCATTTTGTGTTCAGGTTACTATTTAATGTTACTATAAAGTGCTGTCCTTTGTCTGGGGTTTATGTGTATCTATTTTCCAAATGAATTAGAGCCACAGATCTCTGGAAGCTTCTCTCAATAAAAACTTCTTTTATTTAAAAGTGAGGTTTTATTGCAGTTTCTTTTAAAGGGTCCATATGAACACTGTCTATTCTAATCTTTACCAGCTTTTATCAAGTTACCAATTTTTCTACACTTTAAACCAGATATCCTAAATGATACCTTTAAAGCATCTATGTGTCAGTAGGGAAAATGCTTAATAAAGCTAAAATACTCTCAGTCCAGATATTTAATGGGAGAGGGACTAGTTATGAAGGCAGTAGGTGGAATCAGCAAATGGTATTTCAGCTTCAGAATAAGCTCATTTACTAGGTTGTACATACAAATGTAACTAAAGACTAGCCTTGCAAGACCAAACACATGGCTTTTATCCCGCGCACATGGCAGCCTGCAAAACATCAGGTTGAGTAGCATACATTTGCTCAGCTGTCTCACTAAATCCAGTAAAAATAATTATTCTTCTGGTTTCTCTGAAGTTTCTAGTATTCATGCTAGTTTCTACTATTCATGCTTATTTCCAGCTAAAATGACTATTTTAAACTGCTTTGTCAGATTCTGCAGGAAAATCTCTTGCTGTTATTCAGCAGTTAACAGAATGGAAGAGAAAGCAATTAAAAGACATCATTAACACTTTGTGATGAAATTTGAATACTAGGTTTGAACGTAGATTTCAGGTGTTATCCAGCACAGAAATCATTTGCAGAATATTAAAAAGTGCTCAAGAAAACAAAAAATAAAATATTCTAGAGCAAATCCAGTTTTTAAAATAAGTTGTTGTCTACATAAAGCATCAACTCACACACATACACCTTTGCATAGGACAGGGCATGATTTCATAAGTCTTTGTAATACAAGGACAGAATTAAGCGGGGCTTTGAGTATATCAGCCAACCACCCATCTGGCTTCTAGTCACTCTGAAGAATATCAGCCTCCAAAATGGTGTACAAAGCAAACAATTAATATTTGGAGCTTGTCAACAGAAAACACTTCTCCCTCCAGAAGAAGACTTAATGAGGCAAGGCCATAGCTAATAAAGTCATGCTGCTTTTAAAATCAGTGGTCAGTAACTGGCATAGCAGTTACTTCCTGTCTACAAAATGCCGAGTACAACTGTTGGGACAGTTTTAGAGAAATGATTTTTTAATTTGCCAGTGCTAACATTAGCAAATAAGAAAATATCTCCATCTTACAGCTTTGACAAAATAAAAATTATACATTTTACTTTCTTCCCCAGGTTGCACACCTCTGATGCATGCTGTGTCAGGACGTCAGGCTGATACAGTGAAGCTTCTGTTGAAGATGGGAGCCAATATTAACACTCAAGATGCTTGTGGACGAACCAGTTTATCTCTGGCAACTTATCTGGTACTAAGACTTGGGAGAGAAGGATGGAAAGATAGATGGAGTGAAGAGAGTAAATGTGCAAACCAAATAAGATTTCTGCTTATACTACAGATAGAAAAAAAAAAAAAGTATAAAAATATATTTGGTTCTAGACAACAGTGAAATTGTAAACTTTACTATAATGCAAAGCTGGAAGCAATAACCAATAGAAAATAATCAGGACTCCTGACAGAGTGTCCTTCCCCTTTGTAAAATCAGTGCACAGTATGGGGATTTCACTAGATCTAGTGTCCCCTGTGTGGTTTCAAGAAAGCCACTTGCTGTGAACTTGAAAGTCCCTTTGCTTCTTAATATGCAGATGAAATTCTCCTCTCCCACTGTCAGAATCAATTTTTTATTCTCCAGAGAGAGCATTCCTATCTCAAATTCTGGTGGTCAGCAGGCATATTTTCCTGCACTGCTTTTTTCACTATAGTGCTGGGTCTTGGAAAGCCAGGTTAAAAATTTAAATTCAGTGTGCTACAGGTGCTGATGTGGATACCCAGATCATAAGCAATCTAATGCCCCAATCAACCCACATGCAAGTGATAGTAGGGGCAGACATCTCATTAAGAAGTTTGGGAAGGGACATACGGTGCTCTCTGAAACACACAAGAATGGTCCCCTTCTGCTTAGTCTTCTACTCCTTCCTGGAGGGAGTTCAGGATTCAGAGAGGGGATGGGGACCAGGTTAGTTGGGCAGAGGAGTTGACCATGGGCTTCTGTTAGCTGGACAGAAAGGAGGAAGGAATGTTCACCCATGCTACATAGTATGAGTTATAGCTGGATGAACACCAGTTCAATTAAACAGACATGTTTTGGCAGCCTAATTAAATCACATCCCTTGCATCTAGTTTCTTCCTGCTAATTCAGGACAAAAACAATGCTCCTTCTCAGCTATGCAATGCTCAGTCAGAAAATAAGTGTAGAAAATAATAAACAGGCAGTATCATTGAGTGCAAGGAGCATGCTCCACTTACTTGAGAATAAACATTTCCTCTGCCGGATATTTTATAAAAATCCTGTAATTAGTGTCATGCTCCTTTTTCCCTTCCTCTTTTTTCAGAGGGGAAAAAAATATTCTTTGCTAAAAAAGAAATTACTGGAAAAGATTTAAACCACCCAGGCTTTGAAGTTTCCATTTCTGTTTCTCTGATGGATATAAATGAAGTTCTAGAAAGCATTTGGCTGTAATGCCTGTACAGAGAACTGAATTCAGCAGAGCTCCACAAACACAACCACATGCAGAATTCTATTGTCTTGTACTTCTACCAGGAGCTGCAACAGGGATGTTCTGATTCCATCATTCCACACTTTTTCTCTATAAATGCTGGTAATGATGATCTGACGTAGCTCATACAGGAGGAAATAATCTTTCTCAATTGCCCGTGGTGGTTTTGAATAAAACACTTAAAAAAATGAGCTTGATTTCCCTAGGACCTAAGTATACATTGAAAGATTTATGCAGTCACAACCAGATTGTTTACTTGCTTTTTTGTTGAAGTGATCAATAGAAGGTTTTGGTCCAATAACTGATTCATCCCATCTGTTTTGGTGCTGTTTTCAGTCTAACATTGTCACTAATTCAAGCTTCTGCAACAATGTTTACAAGACCACACTCTAACGCTTTTTGCTATTGATTTGACATCCCTACTAAAATCCCACAAAGGAAATGAGATTAGGTGCTCAAGTTCTTGGTTTAACCTAGCATAATTAAATCCACATGCAGGAATATATGTCAAATTTGCTAGTGATACAGGAATTAGAAGGTTTTTAGCCACTGTTTACTCAGTTGGTACTCGCACAGCTCTGGAAAAAAAAAACCCAAACCAAAATGCACTGAAAACATCATATAAAAGTAATTAATGACTGA
This sequence comes from Ceryle rudis, assembly GCA_033439905.1. Lineage (NCBI taxonomy): Eukaryota > Metazoa > Chordata > Aves > Coraciiformes > Cerylidae > Ceryle > Ceryle rudis. The sequence continues at coordinate 9,213 of JAAGNO010003611.1, read as the reverse complement.
GATAGTTTCAGACTTGGAAGATTTGGAAAAGAAGGGGAACTGCTCTCAGTGCTGAGAAATCTCTATTGGGGAAACAAAAGACCAGTTCATCTGCTAGCAGAAACAGCTACAGTCACACACAGATGCCAGAACCACCAAGAAAAGATCTGGCCTGATGCATTCCACTTTCCTCTTTGACTTGCTCTAATTTCTTTTTTAGGGCTGGCTGGAAGGCTGTGTCAGCCTGCTCAGAAACGGTGCTAAGCAAAACATACCTGATAAAAATGGGAGGTTGCCACTACACGCTGCTACCGCAGAGCCTGATGTGAGGTATGTCCCAGGCTCCAACAGCATTTGCTGGTTGAATCTCAATGGGTAGTCACCAGCACAAGCTACCCAGCCTAAAGCGGATCCTGAGTCAGGGAGGTTAGCTGTGACAGTTAACGCTTGTGACTTTTTCCTTTGTGTAGTGGTTATCATAAAGGGGGTAGAGAAGAGGAAAAGCTTTATATAACACATGCGCAACAGAGATGCATGGCCAAGTAAGGTTAGAAGCCAGGTTTAAGATCACAACAGCAGGAGGAAAAAAAAATTATTATAGAGGTTGAAACCTTGAGTTTCCCCTGAACAATAAACTTTCTGCCACCTCTCCACAGAAATATTACAACAAGCTTCTTCCTCTGGATTTCTCCTTTGAGTAGCATGGCAAATGTAAGAAAATCTTACATCTTCAATATGACAACCTCTTTGAGAACCCCTACCATAAAGGGGAAGCTGAGGTTTGGTGGACTCGTCTGTTTTTAAATACTTTTACTGAAGGTGGAGTAACAACTACAGTGTCTTCACAAGAAGTCTTAAGATCCTTTTTGTCTTATTCCAGCCTGTATTAATAGAAAGGTTTAACAAATTTTGATCTGTACCTCTGAACAGATTCACTTAAAAAACTCTCCTAAGTTAATCATGTCTGGAGTGACAGGAAGACAGGTGAAGCATTCAGTGCATGCAAAATGTTTGTATGACTGAGTCTATAGTTTTGCTGCTGTTGCCATACAGACAAGCCTAAACCTCCACATGTTTCTACTGCTCTCCAGCCTTTTTTAACAGCTGTCTTCATTTTCCATGTTATCACTGCTTTTCATGCATCACTTGGAGAGAATAGTTTCAGCCAAAAGTACAGGTCTTTATCATTAAACAAAGCCTTCCAGAAAGAAAACAATTTTTGTACAATGCTGTGCATGCAGATTCTTGAAAGGGACCAGTAATCTGCTTTACCAGCAGCACACAGTTTACCAGGTGCTCAATTCCTTTTCCTCTGTCTTCTCACTGGGTTTGCCCCTTGCCCAGAATATATCCCTGGAACACTTTTCCATCACAGTTACAGAGAACTGGAACTCCCCAGAGTTTCATTCTCTGGAGACTTTCAAAACCTGCCTGGACGTGTTCCTGTGTGGCCTACTCTAGGTGATCCTGCTCTGGCAGGGGGGTTGGATTCAATGATCTTCGGAGGTCCCTTCCAACCCCTAACATTCTGTGATTCTGTGATACTACAAAACGTGACCGTCTTCGCCAAACCTATAGTGATTCATAGGATGTCAAAAGGAAGAGAAAAGTGAAATCCACGCAGTGTTAAGAATATCATTCCATGTCTATAATATTTCATGTAACTATTTTATGGTAACTGCTCCTTCCACCATAAGGGAGTGATTGTATTCTGATATTCTGTAAAATGTGAACTAATGCTTTTCTGTATTTTATACCATAACAATATCCCTATCCCAGCAGACACACTATAAGGCCTTGTAAAATACTACTGGTATGTGTGCGTGTAAATATATAGTATGCATGCATACACACAGACACATAAAGATGTATGCAGCATCACATTGCTCCCAGTTAAGGAGAGTGAAAAATCCTTTTTAGAAAATGGTCATTAGCATTTCTGTTTGTTTAAAACTTTATAAAATACAATGACAACAAATTCCTAAGCACCAAAAACTGCACTAATATACAGTATTAGACACTGATTCTAGCCTGGCATTTATCACAGGAATTCTTCACAGTGAATCTGCTTTTAATTCTGAGCACTCAACTTCTGTTGCTACAGTAAGCCACAAAGTCCTGTTTGATTTTCTAGTATGACAAAGCTCAGACCTAAGATTCTAAGCTGTCCCCATCACTAATACTGATTTTTCTTGAAATTTCATGTTTTGTTTCTCAAAAGATGTCAATTTTTCAGGCTGAGTCAGGAGTACATGACACTTACTATGTCATTGCTTCCACAGGCTTCTGAATGTGCTTCTGCAGCAGTCAAATCTTAGTGAAATTAATCATCAGGACAATGAGGTGAGTGAGTTTGTGCTATAAGTCACAGTCCCAGGCTCTAGGGGCATACAAGTCATGCTGTTCAGAGAGAGTCCACTGTACTATCAATTCTATGATGAGACTAGGCACTAATAGAAAATTTCTATAATGCTTGTGCTGAACTCTTCAAAGCATTATCTCATTTTTCCTACTATACGTGATGTACCTATAGGCTAATAAAACTTCTCCATATACTGCCAACTATAAGGTACCTTGAATCAGTCTTTTAACTCATTTGCCAAGACATTAATTGATTTTGATTCTTCTGAAGTTACACACTGGACTAAACCTTCACCTTTACCAATCAACCCATCATTCAAATACTGTTCTAAGGGAAAATACTGAAAGATAGTATTACACAGAACAACCATGGAGCTACAGAAATTCATACATCTTCTGATCCTTAAAGAATTTTGCTCTGCAGATAGATAGATAGAGTACACAGGTGAGTGTTAAATTCCCGATGATGTGCTCCAGAGAAACAGAGAAGCCCAGACACAAGAGAGACTCTGGATGTCTTTTCTCATGTTTCTCTTCACTCTAAGAATTGCTTAAGGAAGCATCTTTTTCTCCATGGTGCCAGAACTGCCACAGGTGGTTGGTAATTTTTCCTCTTCCTATAAAACTTCCACTGGATGGTTTGCAGACCCTGCTCATAACAACATAAGTCAGATGTATCTTTGTCTGGATGTAGAATTATGTTGTTAATGGATTGCATGGAACCATGGATCATAATTTCAAGCTGTAATGTTTTCCTGTAATGCATCACTACAAGAAACTTCAGACTTTTATTCCAGCTCACTGTCATTTGGCACTGAGAAGATATTTGTTTAAGTGTCAGTACTAATCTCTGAATATTCATGGTTTCTAAAAAAAGTGGATCCTCATAAATGACTACAGCTAGTAGAGCTGTTCTCTTGGCATAAGTATATCACTTCAGTTTTCCCACTCACACTTGAGAAAACAATCCAATGAATGCATGAATGTGTAAACAGTAAGAAATACATCTGGAGGTTTCATAGTACGCACAACTGTAGTTTTCTGTGGGTTTATTTATGAAGCCTGTGAGATGACAATGTGAAGAAACATTCCCTAAGAAAAAGCCTTGAAACTGGGCAAAACAAGTGTCACACTATATTTCCTACACCCACTTCTTGTTTTTTCTCCTTTTATGTCCCTACTGGTCAGTGGGTTTTGGTGGTCAAAAATTTTTGGCTGTCTCACCTTTAATATTATATTCTGCTGCACCTTTAGCTTTGACAGTTCTGATATCACTCTCATGCTTCCTCTCACAAACAGTAGTCTACAGATGCCACTCAAGGGTGCTAACACCATGCGCAAATCAGATGGGTGTGGGCTAGACAGCCATTGCCTGCTGCAACAGGCCCACATGTGTGAACTGCCCCTAACAACCAGCTCAGTGCTCTTGCTCAGTTGGGTGCTCTGAAAGGATAGGTGGATGCATGAATGATTAGAAAAGAAATGGAGAGCAAAACAGGAAGCAGCATTATGGTCTGCCTGAGTCCTTGGTACAACCACATCTTGAATGTCAGCTGCAAGAGTAATCTGAAAAAGTATATACAAGAAAAGGAACAGGAAAGGACTACAGTGATGGTAAAATAGTTACAAAGTAACCTGTCTTCATGGTCAGGCTAACAACTAGAGAAAACTAACTACAATAGGACTTTCAGCCTAGCATCTGTGTCAGAGGGATGATATAATACATGTCCATGGGATCATAAGTTGCATTATTAACTGCTTTTTACATGTAAAATTATTGGAACCCTTACAGGAATTATCAGGCATCAGTTTCAAAGAATATGAAAATTACTTCTTCATAAAATACATCATTGTCCTGTGGAGGTCTGGATGGCATAGGAAGTGTTTAGCCTGATTACCAAATGTTAGGTGACTGTATATCATCAAGCCTTGTTTCTTATATTTTCTCCCTAAGCATCTGCTACAGAACTCTCTGAGCTGAATCTCTGATAGAAAGATCTATGGTGCCTAGCCACTATTCTCACACTCTTATGTTACAGCTGACTCTGACATAGAAAGTTGATTTTTCAAGGATTTTTTTGTTCATATCAATAGACTGAATGGATGACAGAAAGCTGGCCTGGTACAGCATACTTTCTCCTCTTTCAGTGATTTTTCCTGCTTTCCAACAGTATGAAGTCCCTTGTTCCACTGACACGAATGGCAGAGCTCCCATTAATTTCAGTTAAGGCAGTATTTTACATCTGAACACTAGAAATTTTTAAGAAACACATTTAATGAGTAACTTTGTATAGAAGATCTTTAATATTATAGATGTAGAGTGAAATACACTCACTAGGTGTATATAACAATGCTGATCAAAGTGCAAATACTGGCCACAAATTCTGTCATCTACCAAGATCAAATGAACATAGCTAAGATGGTATGAAAATGCAGGTCAATAGTTTACCAATAGCTTTGTTTTCTCCTTAAATGGTAAATATGAGATATAAAATATGAGATATTTATGTTGTGACTTTTTTGTTGACATCACTGGACAAGTTCCTTAGCTTGATTAATGCAGGCTAGAATACTAACTTACAATATTTGTTTTAAGTCAAAGATAAGACCTAAAATAAACACCACACTGTGTCATGTCAAAGCACCAGTTGAAAGCAGGCTTTTTGCACAGGATCCAGACTGATCACTAAGGAACCACCCCCTGGTCATCGTGGTCCTGACCACCCATTATTTATAACAGGCTACAGTCACACACAACGAAGCATTCATATTTGTATCCATTTTCTGTAATAACTCCAAAAAGCTAATTGCTTGGTTCCCCCTTATGACTCCACTATTCAGAAGCTGTTATTAATTATTCCAAATCAAGAGGGAGAAGAATTGTCTAGATTATGTACAGAGACTTGAAGGGTCCTGTGAATGATGATTATTTGCTTTCTGGGTTTGTGGCTTGTAGGGAATGACTTCACTCCACTGGGCTGCTTTCCACAACAGGCCACAGCACACTCAGACTCTGCTGCACAAGGGAGCAGACCTGACTCTGGTGGACAAAGACTTCAAAACAGCTCTACACTGGGCAGTGCAGGTGAGCCACAGCTGCGATTTCACCAGGCAGTTGTGTGAGCTGAGCTGGATATTGTGGTGTCCTACATACTCCAAAAGCAATTATTTTGGCTGTGAAATGAGGTAAAATGACTACTAACAATGGTCTCTAACAGCCCATCAATTTTGCCCAGGGGGCACAGATCAAGGATGTAACATCATCTTTGGAGAGCAAGACATAACATAGGCTCAGCACTGGTACCCTAAACAAAGTTATCATCCATCTCACCGTGACTATGTGTGTGCTTCATGTTGAACTCATGCTTAAGTTTTTTCACTGAATCAGGGTTGCAGAAATCAGCATCTTAAATTGTCTTGCCAAAGGCCTTTGGGAAGAAAATAATGTAAACACAAGTTAAAATGTATTTAAACAGTTATAGCTGTGGAATAATTAGCTGAAGCATTGAGGGCCTACTTCTGTGGAGATTAAGACAAGCAGCCAAACACATTTTCTATTGAGCTGTATGTTCCTATCTCCTATAAAAAAAAAAAAAAAAAAAAAAAAAAGTCAAATTGCTAGAAGTTACTCAGGCCTCAATAGAGAGATAAACACACATGTTTAATGTGGCATTAAACACTGTATTATGCAACTGGTTCTAAGTGGTCTAAAATACAGCTTAACTCACTAAATTATGCCTAAACTTTACAGCAGAATATTTTCCAGATTAAATTATATAAATATGTTTCTAATTGCTGACTTTCCATATCAAGTTCTGGTGTCAGTATTCATAAGACCTGCACACCAGATAAGCAACAATAGAACTTTCAAGAAAAAAGAGTAACATTTTCCTACAAAGGCTAAATATTTGCATCCTCACCTTTTGGTCTAAATTCACTCATCTTAAAAAACATGTCAACAAGGAAATTTAAAAGCTCTGAACTGCTACATACTATATTTGTAAATCTAGTGAATAATCTGTTTCCTTCAACCACAGACCCTCACAGATAGTTCATGTACAATAGGCTCAACTTTTCCTGAGGTAGAGGTGTTTTGGCCTTTGCAACTGGTATTACTTAACATTAGTTTTGCTCCTCTTTAATTCTAATCAGTCTGAAATTGGGCTACCTCCCTTGCTATTTTCCTTTAGGAGACTAAAGGTATCTAGTCTAAAACATTTTGGCATTTTTACTAGACTTACTGTAATGCACGCTGTTTCCAGTGGAAAAGCTCTGAAATTCATGCAGGCTCCTGCAGGCTAGTCAGTGGTCTTCATCATAGCTCTGGGAATGAGACAAAAGGGAATCCTCCTCATATCAGGACCCTCAGAGTTCCCTTCATACCTTAATCTTTCTCTAATTCTGTATTTTGTAAAATTTATTATTAATTCCACCATTAACTCCAACATCCACCTTTTTAAGCAGCACTCAGAAATCAGGAAATGTGCAGGATCACACACCCCCACCCCCTTTTTTTCTTCTTGAGAGTTTCCTGTTATGAAGCCTTATAATATTATAGGTCCAGAAGGGGTATTACATACCAGAGCATGGAATAGATCTGTTAATATTTCTCTTACTCAAGACTGACCAAGAAAATATACCTTCAGCCAGTGCTCTCTGCTGCCTTATTAGGCCCAGAAGAAATAGATAATGTGGACAAGTATGACTTTCTCTGCTATGACAGAGAACAAAACAACAGCTCTGATGAGTAGGTTATTATGTCGAATAGCCTCTTCCATGGCTGATGGAAAGGGCGTATTCTTCCTTTAAGAATTATATTAATATCCTCAGAGCACATGACACTAACAGGGCTCAGGCAGTACCAGCCGCAGGGGTTGTTTTCAGCTGAATAATTGTGTTTAATTTTTTAAAAATGCAGCAAGAGGAAGACCAGGCACTGCAGACACTTGGTTTGGAAGTTGCAGGAAAGAGTCAGTTTGTGTACACTGTGCTGAAACACAGAGTGGGACCACACAGAAAACACTGCCCACTATTTGAAGCCAAATTCTCAGGCATGTTTCATACGAAATAATTGTTCCGTGATGGTTGTTTTAAAGACCACATGTTTCTCACTTGGTGTCCCATAAGATGAATGGTGGCTGTGGAGTTCCAGATGTGCAACTAGATAGATCTTACCCACACCAGGGTCTGCTCTATTGAAAAGCTCAAACCTCCTGCTGCTTCAGTTCACACCTTCAGTGCAGATCTGTAAATCTAATCTAATCATTCTGGGTAATGGCATCATTGAAATCAGAGTAAAATATAGTATGTACTACATGGTATACAGTGTTGTACTACATACTACTGTATCATAATAGTTCTAGTAATACCTTGGAAATAGCCCAGGAAGATTTGGAGTCTTTTTGCATTGCCTTGCCAGTTGTCATTATTTTTACCAGAAATTCCTATTTTTCCTTATTAAAACTCTTGTCTCCCAAAGTCATTTGGTTATGTAAAAATACCAGCCTTCATTTAAAGAATAAGCAAAAAACCAAAGATTTCTTCTAAAGTGAAAAAAGTAAATCTCTAGGGATAAAATAAGGTAACTAAAAAGAAACCATCAAAGGAAATACCATGTGGAGCTGTACTTGCTATTGTTTTATAGGTTGATTCAGAGTGTAAATTTTTAAAAAATTACAAGTCTGCATATTTGCTCCATAGCAATAATGCAGTTATTTCAGCCCCATTTCCTACAAGCAGAGTGAAATACCCATCTATCTTAAATACATTGTAAAAGAAAAACATTGGCAATTATTTCATTGTGTTTGGCTGAGCAAGTGTGGCAGACTGTGATTACTTGGAAGGTGAGAGCACACTTAAGTGTCAGGATCTTTAGGAACGAATCTCTCTGTTGTTGCAGGGCATCTCAAGGACACAGATGGCCACCCTGTCAGGGCAGAGGAAGGGTCAAGGAAGGCAGCAGAGGCTAAGGCCAGGGTGAGGATGTCTCCTGAGGGATCACTGCCCAACACCCCATTTTTTCATGTGTGCTGCATGTAGAATTCAGAGAGACTTACAAAGAGTTCTTAAAACTTAGCGGGCATTTCTCCACAGCAGACATGTTTGTTGTTGGATTAGGCCAGAAAAGATGCATTTGCTAGGCACAGTTCAGTCAGGTTGGTTTCAGGAAGATGTCTTTCACTGCAAAATTGTAATGTTTTCTCCTTTTTTCATACAGTTTTCTAGAGATAGCTAGAGATCACTAGCTACCTAGTGATTTATGTCACTTAGCTTCAAAAACAATTTTGACTGTTAGCAAACAAATGAAAAACAGATTCAATTAGCATTTTTTAAGCCTATCCTTAGGAACCCTTATGTAAATATTGTCATTCCATCAAAGGTACAGCTGGTGCATAAGGAGGCTGGAACAGCAGCAAGGTTCTACAGAGTGAGCTATCAAATTGCAAAACAAGGAGGGAGAGTTTGCAGATAGTTTTAAGAAATAAACTTGCTCCAATACTGTTAGAAGCTTTTTACAAAAAGTGCCCTAAACATCTGTGGTAATGTCTGGAATATTACAAGCAAATGAAATATGCTTGAGTATTGTGTCTGGCACTGAGGCCAACTATCAGAGCATGGTCTGTGTCCCTATTGCTAGACTCTCTTATTCTCTACCACAGGATGGTGGTAAGCAGACCACTTATTGGGAAGGATCTGTGAAATGTGGGATGATGTGGGAATGATCTCCTGAACATTGTCCAGGAACTGGTGGGGAAAGTGTAAATTGACTCAAGCCAAAACCATCCCAGGGAGAAGGGGACTCGCTAGAAAAAAACACACATGGAGAGAGACATGCACAAATGTACAGATCCTATACATGCATGCACACTGCTC